>CBVK0101273790.1:0-13531 GCA_900067695.1 Picea abies | reverse complement strand
GGGGTTCTGGACATCAGAGGAATAGGAGTGAAGACCTCGCCAGAAATCCCAAAAGGTAGAGTGTCGGGATTTAATCCGGGCCGTTGATCAAGTCGACAATCTGGACCATAGATCCGGATGATACTGGGCTTTTGGTTTCCGGGGATTTTAAAGGGAAAGGAGGAACACTTGCATCGCGATTTCCTAAATCCTCGAAAGCATTTAGAGGAACAACGCCAAGTCATAGGACCGGTCGTATGAAAAGCGACCCAATGGAGGAGCTAGGGATCTATTAGACCCTTTCGGGTTTCGACATTTCGAAAGGTAGAGAACAGGGGAACGCTTGCATCGCGATTCCCCGAATCACGAAAGCCAGAAGTGCCATTTTGGTAAGGCCTGTGGTCATAGCCAACGATCACACGGCGGAGCATAAGGGAAGGGAAGGTCTGCACTAGGCCCCATAGAAATTTGGGGATTCTGTCCCTCGAGAGCAGAGGAGAAAAAAAAGGCAAAAAATATTAGTTGGCATAGTGGGTGTGTGATAGTTAGTGAGTTACGCAGAAAAGAAGATGATTTTTCTTCGACGATCCATATAAAACAACTCAAGGCCTATTGGATAAAGAGAATAAAGAGCTTAAAGGACATGCGAGTTGAATGTGACACTATAAGTGTGAAAAGAGAAGAATTATATTTGAAATTTATTGAATTGGATTTAGTTGGATCAACTAAATATGTGGAGGACCCACATCTAATATTAAATTCCATACTTATGACAAAAGAATGATTTGAAGTAAAGTTGGACTCATTAAAGATTGCATCAGCTGAAAATTTCAACAACTTGACCAAATATTCAGAATCAGAGGTTGAAAGTTGGTTGTTTGTTTATGTAAATAAAAATGAAGACATTGAGAACACTCTTCATCAATTTTCAATGGACTTCAAAGATATGGAAAATTTGTTATTTGATATTAAAGTAAGGAAAAAAATAATCACGGCACCAATAAGAGATTACATCGAGAATTGGTTAAAGAAATCCTTAACTAAAACAACTAAATTAGATCAAGAAGATGCATTTGTAATCGATCTAGCAATTTCAGCGAAAGAGAATATAAAAGACACACCGTCAAGCTAAAAAAAAGAGAGAAATTACATGACAGTAAGTAAAATCATTCACCTTTTGTACTTGCATATTATTCATACTTCTTGTTCAAAGATCATCCAGTTGGGTCTTTTCATTCTTTGAGAACCCATAACCGATATTTGATCGTCTTATTTCTCTTCTTACAGGTCCAGTCCATGTCGTATTTCTTTTAAGGTCCACGGGAGCCCCATCCTAGTCCATTTGGACGAATGCAATCTTTTAATTTGTGTCTTATTGTAAAACAAACTATTATTTTTGAACTCCCCGGAGAATTGTTTCGGGGTGCAACTTTAATGACTTTTCAGACTTCAACTTTATGAGTTTGATATTTTTGAAGTTTACCTGTCATATTCTCTTTTAGTTTGAAGTACATACTATTTTAAAATTCTCTGCATTGTGGACTTATACTTTTATGTCTTATGAAAGTGACTAAATATTATTATGTTGTGATGGATGTGAGGAATTAGTTACTTTTATGTTATGGTTTCCCTATCTCTATATAATATTGTGTAAATATTATATTTAAGTATGTAAAAGATTCATGGTCCTTCTCTCGGAAACTTCTTCTTTGTGAATATACTCTTATACTTTAAAATGTATTTTCATAGTTTATTTTCAAGCAATAAATATCTTGGGGTTTGTTGTTTAGCATTCTCCTATTTTCCAATCCAATCCAAGAACAATAAACTATATCTTTCAGACTATAACATATGAGTACCACCTCTATAAAAATGCAGGGGGATTTTATCCTCGTGAGGTTGTTGTTTGGATCTTGAATAATCTAAACACCAACATTTTTGGCAACTCAACTAGGGAACAATTTGTTTTCAAGAAATTTGATACTTTTTAGGATCATATATTATTGGAAAACTAGAAGCTATCTAGTTGAAGTTTTGGAAAATATCTAGGGATTGATTTAATATTAACTGGGTTCTTGAAAACCTTGTTCAAGGAGCATTAAATTGCCTTGAAGACATATTATTGAAGTTTCAATCACAAATCAGTTGTGCCAACCTCTATAGAACCAAATAACCATCCAATATTTGGGAGGATGGTCTTCCTAGTGACTCCATCCTTGAAACTCTAGATTTTGAAGAAAAATTACATTGTGCTTCCACCAAAAAGATTCAAGAATTTTAAGAAGATCTACATTATGATTCCTCTGAGGAGTTTCTTTCATGTTGTGATGACATTTTTCCTTCCCAATTAATCCCAACAAAAAAATTTCAAGTTACAATAAAGGGAGAAGGTACCCAAAGAAAGAAACAGTTGCACAAAAGCCCACTCAATTTGCAAGGAGAATTTCATCCCTTGCCAGATATTTCCATGGACAAGTTTCCCATGTTCTTCAAAAATACTTTAGAGGATGCAAAGAAATATTTGGTTAATTTTGATAATGCTTGTGGTATTTATAAGGTGGTCGATTATGATGTTGCATGTCGACTATTTATCTTAACTCTAAAGGAAAATGATGGTGAATGGTATTATTCATTGCTTCCTCGAACCATCACTAGTTGGGTTTTACTAGAAAAATTATTTGTTGATAAATATTTCCTAAGGAAAGATCCATATTCTCTTTTCCTGAAGTTGGTTGAAATCAAGACGAATGAGGAAGAGACAGTCAAATATTTCACTTTCATATTTATGAAAGTTCGTCATGAGATTCCTCAAGAAATGTTTCCAAATGATGTCATCATTTTTCATTGTTATGAAAATGTCTTGCCCGTGAATCTGATATTTGTATTGAAGCAAGAGGGAAAGTGCAGTTGGAAGTATTTAATGCAGTGAGCTCAAGTCATTGAAATAAATATTCATGAAATCGGTGCTAATCTATTAAACTTCCCAATATTATTCCAAGACAATGGAGTAATGGATTTAGAAAAAAAAAATTGATGAAAGATGTGAAAAAAAATTCTTCATATCTTGTTCTTGAAACAAAAAATGAGAACCCTAAAGTTTCAATTCAAGAAGAATATCGTACTCTACATGTTCCATTGGAGGGAAATTTTGACCTCTCGTGTGCTCAATTTGGTATTAATGATCATAATAAGTTTAAAGATGAATTTAAAGAATCTCCACTAGAAGTACACAAAAGATTTCATTCAATATAATCATATCAAAATGTTGTAGCAGGTTCTCAAATACCATAGCCAATTTATACAAAGCCACAAGAGGAATTTCTACATTGGATGAACAGAAGTAACGATAAAAGTGATCACTCTGCATCAAACTTTTATGATATTGATTGCTTGTCATGAGCAAAGTTTAATGAAGAAGATATCTTCCAAGAATCAAAAGAAGGACATTTGCAAAAAGAGGTTCCATGGATGGTTTGTTTTATTTTTCAAGACAATGAAATTGTTGGTTAACAATAAAAGAAAACCTTACAATTCTCCACAAATATTCAACAACAGTTTATCTTTACAACCTCACCATGGAAACATGGCCATTGTATGAAGGAAGAATGTTTTCAAGACATTGCCAATGAATCAAGAATCTTGGATGTGGTTGGAGATAAAGAGAAACATGAAAATATTTTCAAATGGGAAACTTCTCATCCAACCAAATATTGTAGCACTCATGAGCAACCAAGAGTTGATTTTATTGAATTATAGTTCCAAAACATTGTTGGTCGAGCAATGCAATAAGATTTTTGGCACATCCGGCTTAGTTTTACTTAAATACACTTTTGGAATGCTCTTGAATCTTTGATAATAGCCCCAATATGGTCCTCAATTATGGAGTTTATTCCAAAAATCAATTGGATGTTTGAATGGCTCAATTGGAAATCTATTTACACTTGAAAAGTGTCCCTTTCCTCCAAATAAGTTAGGGTAGGTAGATCTGGTTTGTACATAGTTTATTTCGTCAATCAAATTTTTGCATAATAAAGCAATTTCTAGATGGAGATGATGTTTTAAGATGACTCCATAGCCCAATGGAAAAGGCAGTTGGTTTGATGTTGGTGTTCTCAGCAACCCACGGGGGGTTATTGTCCTGTAGTTGGAGTCAATTGTTGATCAAAATTTTTGATCACCTAGATTTTTTTCTCTTTGGAATAATAATAATAAATGATATTAGATGGAGGAATTTTTTTACGATCATTAGTTTATGGTGTATCCCTCAGTATCAACTTCGTCATGCATTTTACAGAATAAAAATATGAGTCTGTATGCTCAATATATTCATGGTTTTGTCCAACCGCCCAATCTTCCATGAAGGGCACTTCTTTCATGCACAACTCTTAGTCCTTTCTCGCACACATTATTACTCTTATTATTCTCATTCTCCAAACTTATTCATTCTCCATACTTATCTCTTCACCATTTTTAATTTCCTCTCTCATCTCTTTTTCTTATCTCATACTTAGTTTCACTTCTTCTCCTCCACTCCTTCTCTTCTTATCTCCCTTATTCTCTCATACTCATCCTTATATTCTCTTATATTTTGTCTCTTACCCATGGGATTGTGAGCCCCTTCCTCATTCCCCATATCCTCTCTTACTCTCGATCTTGATCCCCTCTCCCCCATATCCCCTTTCCTCACATCACTCACCTCTCACTACCCGCAAGACTCCTTCCATATCCCTCGATCATCTTATCCACACCTATGATCTTGTCATCCCATGACCTTGCCATCCCGATCCACTTCTTTTACTTAGTCTCTTTTTCTCAAGTCTCACTTACCGTGGGTCCGCTTAAAAAAGAACTGTACATTGATCTATCTATCACCTTGATTAAGTATGAAAACCTGGATAAAGGAACAATTTTGGGGAGATACCATCAGATCAAAGATTTCAGTGGTTGTGGGAATATAGATATTACTCTTCATTACCACTTCCGGAGAAGAATTCAAACCAGATTTGAACATTAGGAAGTGTTATGGCAGGTTGTGTTCCAAAATTCTACGACTTTAAAGAATCGATTTGGTGGTGCATTGATAAATTTGAAAAGAACCAGATAATAATTCAGTTGCAAGGGGAATCTCATATTTCCTTAGCCCCTTCAATTTTTAAGAGGATGATTAGACTCCCAGACCCGACGATGACTTTAAAAACTGTCAAAGCCAAGGAAATTTTGAAGACAAATGATGGAGGGTTCGAGCTTCTAAAACAATATCTTGAAGACCCAACAATCATTCTAGAGTACCTTTCAAGCATTCAGGCCAATTCATTAAAAAATCCCTATCGAGAAATAGTGTGGTTATTCACCATAGTAGTCAGACAAGAATCTACGACTATTGTTCCCAATCGTTCTCTGTATATATTGTACTTATCAATTCATAAAAGTGAAATGTTTGATTGGGAAAATATCATTTCTAGCTAATTACTTTTCAGTTGGCAAACTTCAGAAAGAATAAAAGGTTATGCATGTCCTCATACCCGATTTTTTCAATTACATACTTTCACGTCATCAAGGGATTCCCTTTGGCTAAGCAAGTCAATTGTAATCTCGATCTTCGTCAGATGTGGTATCCGACTCTTTGGAAATAGAAGGCCACTTACCACTTCTATGAAGTAAATAATGCATTCATTTCTTCTTTCAAAAAACTTATTCATGGACCAAACACATCTAGAATGTCTCTAGAAGCAATGTCCTTCTTAGATAAGAGAGGAAGCTTTGAAGCAATGCAGAATTTTAGTGTTATCAGATTGTATTTCTCTAGTGAGAAACCCTCATGTTTTCCATATTAAGTTTCAGATAAGATATTTGTTGATGAAGTATGCAAGCAGTATAAATTTTGGGCCCATTTCTTTAACGAAAAAGAGAAAGAGAGACTCCATTCCTCTACCATGGAAAATTGGATAGATAATGGTGAAAAGCATTACACACATCAATGAAATTGCAGTTCAATTTTATTAGTTCAATATAAAGCAAGCAAATGAAGTCAAGGGATTTTACCATAGTCAATTATTTATGAAACACATGACATATGTAGGCTAAAGTGTATCATTTGTCAATACATTATTGTTTGGAGAATAAGAGGGTGACAACCACAATCCCCAATTGTTACCCGATGAGAAAAGACAAGAGGATATTGAAACAACCATCAGTACAATTGATCATCATAGAAAACAAGGAAGGGTTGTGAACGAGAGGAGTTCACGGTCTCCTAATATTTCTCAAAAAATTGGCCTACCCAAATTAAGACCTCGATATGTAATTCAAGCACAAAGGAAGTTATCGATGGATAATTTGGATGATGGGGGTGAACAAAACTCTCCTAAGGGAAATTTAGAAAGACCACACAAACTCCCAGTCACTAGCAAGATGAAAAGAGGAACAAATAAGGAAGGAGAAAGTGAGGGTGTACATGAAGAGGAAATTGTTCTTGAAGACATGGAGCTTCATTTAAATATTGAAGATATTGAATTTCTAGATGACGAACTGATGATGAAAGACAGCAGAGCAATTGCAGCAAAATTATCCACCCAAGAGGCAATTGTGTTTGAAGAGGAATCGTTGACCCTGTACAGTGCCATGTTTGATAAAAAAAAATCAAGAAAATTGGTTATTGAGAAAATCAACTCAAAAAATAGGAAGGTTCAAGGAAAATTGAACTCAAAACTCGACTTCAATGGAGTTTTACCGTCCAAAACTGTACAAATTCATGAAGCTATAGAAGAAGCCCTAAAAATGTCAGTTGGAGATATAGAGAACAGGAATGTCATTTTAAAAGATAGAATTAAATAATTAGAAATTGTTTTAATTCCCCCGCCATTATTCACCAATCCAACTGCCACAATATAGCCTTTGAAAAGTCTTGAGGGAAGACTGGAATCCAGATCATACTAAAGGGAACATCAAGTCTACTTGTTGCCATTAGGAATTATGTCTGAGAAAACACCCATAAGAGAATGTCCCTTATACTCGAAACAAGGTAACTGGCAACAAGTTTTGTTTCCTTAGGTTCAAGAATGACAAATTTCAAGCAATATCTTCAAGTTGATCTTAAAAATGACGAAGAATTTTACAAAGGGTTCATTTCTACTTTCGTTGCAAAAGTTTCAAGTGTTAGCGAGTTCCAGAGGAAAGAAGAGAAATTCCCTTCGGAAATTTGTATAAAACAACTCAACGCATGTTGGTTAAAGAGAATAAAGAGTTTAAAGGACATGTTAGTTGAATGTGACACTATAATTGTGAAAAGAGGAGAATTATATTTGAAATTAATTGAATTGGATTTAGCTAGATCAAATGGAGATGTGGAGGAACCACATCTAATATTAAATTCCATACTTATGACAAAAGAACAATTTGAAGTGAAGTTGGACTCATTGAATATTGCATGAGCTGAAAAGTTCAATAACTTGACCAAATATTCAGAATCAGGGGTTGAAAGTTGGTTGGTTAGTTATGTCAATAAAAATGAAGACATTGAGGACACTCTTCGTCAACTTTCGATGGATTTCAAAAATCTAGAAAATTTGTTATTTGATATTAAATTAAGTCAAGAAATAACCATGGCACCAAGGAGAGATCACATCGAGAATTGGTTAAAGAAATCCTTAACTAAAATAACTGAATCAGATCAAGAAGAAGCATTTGTAATTGGTCAAGCAGTTCCAATGAAGGAGAATATAAAAGACATGCCAGAAAGAAGATAAAGAGAGAAATTTCATCATAGTAAGTAAATCAGTCACCTTTCATACTTTTGTGTTCTTCATACTTCTCGTTCAGAGATCATCCAGTTGTCACTTTTCATTCTTTGAGAACCCATAACCGATATCTAATCGTCTTATTTTTCTTCTTCCAGGTCTAGTCCAGGTCTTTCTTCTTTTAAGGTCCACGGGATCCCCATCCCAATCCATTTGGACGAATAAAATCTTTTAATTTGTGTCTTATTATAAAACAGAGTATTATTTTTGAACTCCCCATAGAATTATTTCAGGGTGCAATTTAATGACTTTTCATACTTCAACTTTTTGAGTTTGAGATTTTTTAAGTGTATTCATCATATTCTCTTCCGGTTTAAATGATGTGCTCTTTTAAAATTCTTTGCATTGTAAACTTATACTTTTATGTCTAATGAATTTGACTAAATATTATTATGTTGTGATGGATGTGATGAATTTATTATTTTTATAGTATGGTTTCTCTATCTTTGTATAATATTGTGTAAATATTATATTTAAGTATGTAAAAGACTCTTTGCCTTCTCACAAGAACTTTTTCTTTGTGAATATACTCTTATAGTTTAAATTGTTCTTTCATAGTTTATTTTCAAGCAATAAAGATCTTGGGGTTCATTGTTTAGGATTCTTCTATTTGGCAGTCTAGTCCAAGAACATTAAGCTATATCTTTCATACTATAACAAAGGAGTACCATCTCTATAAAAACACAATTGTTGTTTGGATCTTGAACAATTTGAACATCAATGACCACATATACAACTCTTCATCTCTAAAGCATTGTAATTTAGCTAGGCTCATCCTCATAATACAAAATGAAAAAAGGAATTTTATTGGTGGACCTTTGTGATGTGTTAAGGGATCAAAATAGTCAAGTTAACCATGTAGCTAATGAAGCAGTTATTTGGTTGTTGAAACCTTAAGGACAAAAAGGTGCATAACTATTATATTCCATATCCCATAACTTATGTGATCAGTAGATTATGTATTCCATGAAGACTACAATGAAATATAAGTGGTGGAGTGATTTTAAGTCGAGGAGATGGATATTAACTCTACCCTTCCTATGGGGTATTTCCCACATTCCAGTCATGATGGAGAAGCAGGTTAATAAATGGAAAGGAGTTAATGCAAAGAATGAAGGTGGGATCACTCTACAACTTGGTCCAATTTATCTCATTTTGAATTGTGTTGGGTGTGGGGGGGTGATCTAAATTGGATCCTTGCCCAAAATATTTTGTAAATTTGCAATAAGCTTGTAAATTTATTTATTTATTTATTTGTATTTTTTGGAAAAATGGGAAGGATCAATGGGATTGATGCAAGAAGAACTTGGGAAGTTTGAAGAGTAGAGGTGAGAGATCAAAGAGTTCATCCTAATTGAATATCATAGGATGAAGGTGTCAAGGAGCATGTCCACAAGTTTGTTCCATTGCAGGCAGTAAAAATAGAATACATTTAAATATGAGAAGAGAATTGAACCAAAGTTGGACCGAGAAGAAAATGCATTTCACAATGGTGATATGGACAGACCATAGGCATATTGTTTACAGATCAGATAGTATCAGAGTTGGTTCATCAGAGACCTTGAAGTAGATACCATGGGAAAATCCTTGAAGAGGGGGAAACTTGAAGAATTAAGAGACTTCAATAGGAAAATCAAAAAGGAAAGTTGGTATTGGAGGCAGAGAGTGGACGACCTGGAAAAAGAGCTTTCCAAGTGTAGGACTCCAACGCCACCATGAGGTAATATTTAGACAAGATCATATTGTAGCTCTTGCAGATGGGGGAGAAATTCATTGAGGTAGATAATTGGCAAGAGGGGAGGTTCACCAAATTCATCGTTCAACTCTACCAGAACTTGGAATCAAAGGAAGAGGCCTTGAAGGAGCTAAAAGTAGATGTCTAAGAGACCAAGCAAGCCCCTTCCATTGTCATTGTCGAAGCTAGCACCATGACCACATCAAGCATGGTAAATTCACCTTTTAAGACCCTTCACCAAGATACCTTTGGTGACTTTGAGAAGCACACTAGAGGCATTGGTTCTAATCTCATGAGGAAAATGGGATATGATTTCCAAGGGATAGGCAAGAAGCGTCAAGGGATTTAATTCTCACTGTAGCTCAACAAAGGTCCAAGAATGAAGGCCTAGGATTTGGTGGACAAGAAGCCAACACAAGTGTATCTCAAACCACCTTTTTCAAGGCAAGATGGAATGGAAAAGAAGCCATTCCCATGGAGGAAAAAGTATCTAGAAAAAGAGTGTGCAACAAGCCACTCAAATCTACTTGTAGAAGCTTGGAAGAGGGCATCAAAGAGATAATTCTACCATCTAAATTCACTCCAACTCTTGGGGACCAAGCAACAAAGCTATCAAGCAATCACCACAAATGTAAAAGGTATGACATAGTTTGTTTATGTTGCAAGAAAAGGGTTCATAAGGCTAGCGATTGTTAGCACTCTAGAAGGCCAAGCAGCCCATGCAAGAACTATTTCTAGTACTACAGATTGACTGGACATTGAGAAGCCAAATGTTGGATATTATTTCCCATGCAGCCCAAGGATCAATGATCGTCCAATGACCTATTGAAACAAAAAATGTCATCTTCAGCCATGAGATGGATAGTAGGGCTATGCCAAATTCAACCCCTTGATCATCAAGAAGACTATCTTCAGGTTTAACTATGTTGTGTAAAACAATTTTGATACTAGGCTAGTTTTTAGGATTTATACCAATAGGCATTTATGTTATAATTTTGTGGAAGTTAGAATAGTTTAGTGTATAGGAAACAATCTAGATTTTTGGACAATTTCTGAAAGATTGACTTTTAGAAATCCCTATTTTGTTTGTGTTTGTAACAACTTTTAAATACAAATATTAATTGTTTCAATTCAAAATAAATAATAAATAAAACATTCATTCAATTTCACACCATGAGAGGGGAAACTAAGTATCCATAAACATAATTATAAAATTTTACCGAACTTACGTAAATGGTTCACTGCCACCTGAGGGAAATGTCAATCTTTTATACAACATAAGGAAATGAAATGAATTGATTTCAATGCCTCCTTATCTTTTGAACCCTATTCATCCTCACTTTGTAAAAACATAATGAAAGAACATGAGTTAAATAAAATAAAATAAAAAATTGCAAAATGTTAAAGGTTCAAACCCCCCAAGTGAGTGTAGATGAGACCATGTGTGTAACGTCCCCAGCCTCCAAGTTGAGCCACACCACAAAAAAAAAATGCTTTGATACCATTTATCGATTACCATGTCATGCATATGCAATGAATATGCAGTTCAAACAGCATAAAATGCATGCATAAATATATACAATTATACCATAATAGAATTAACAAAATTAATCACACATAATCATTATAAACACATAAAAGAGACTTATCTTTTAATGAAAATCACTGACTAAATGTAGACCTCAGATGTTCCTCTCAGTCGTATACTTTTTTGTTCATACACTCTCAACAGTAGGCCACCCTCGAGCCGGGGCTATAGGCCACCCTCGAGCCGGGGCTATGACTCCACCAAGGCAAGTCTACCTAAGCCAAACTAAGGTCTAATAAACAACACAATAAAGGATATGCCCAGGTGCCAACTCTAGCAACAGTTGTTACCTATAGCCTCTCATTCCCCATAGCTTGTCTTGCCTCAGGAAGTGTACCCCTTCTCTACTCAATAGTCCTTAGATTATCCCACTTCCCTTCTAGGGCTTCAACAATAGGTCGGTTGTGAAGTCTAAAAGCTCTATGGCCCTTGGAACACAAGGCTTCTCTCAAAGAGTTCAACACCCACTAGGCCAACACATAGGGAAACCTATTCCCAAAAATTATCCCACCCAAAGAGAATGTTCCATTGGCTTGACAACTTGCTTCTTCAGCCCAAACCACCAAGGATTTATTGGGTAACAGACAACTTCACAACTCCTACTCTCTAGGAAATGGTACGGGTGATAGAATGGAATGAATGAGTGACTGAATGATGGGAATTACACTAAGTTCCCAACATTATATATGTGTGTTCCTATCTTGACACTTTCCATTCTAGGAACTACTTTTGACTCCACTTAGTTATTTGTTCCCCCACGTAGAAACTTAGGATAACGTAGAAACTTTTTCGCTCAATTCATGTTCTCATTTTCCATTTTCCTGAGATATTTTTTTAAAAGTAGTGGGTTGTGAAAAAAATATGATGTTGGGTTAAACCCATTGTTATTGTGACTGTCATGTTCCAAGTCTCGATTTGGGTTCGAGCTTAATTTAATTTTATCCATTGTTTATGTGCTCGACATTTTTAAAAAATACTTCAGATTATCTATGTTGCTAAGTATTCTCTTGAGTTGAACCCATATTTGATATGTGCCAAGTCTCAGCCATGATATAAATGGAATTCTCTTACAATTTCCCATTGTTGGGAACTTATGTGACTAGCATTGAAATGTTTTTATGTTGAGTCTTAGTTGGGTTTTGAACTTGTGCCCATATGATGGATGGTTAGTTTTGGATTGAGTTTTAAAGTTGGATACAGGTTGTTTATTCTCGCATTGTTTATGCAACCAAACAGTGATTTTAGTCGACCCTTTTCAGGGAAGCAGGTGCAAGAGAGGTGCTTAATAACCCAGGAGGAAACAAGAAATTAACTTATGCATGGAACATTGTAAATTCCACAAACAATCAAGTCGAGGCCTATTCACTCCTTCAAGGACTAAAAATGGTAAAGGGACAAGGCATATTTGATCTTTCGGTGATAAGCGATTCCAAATTTTTAAGCAAGCATGCAATATTTCTCTCCATTCCAAAAAATATTAATCTTTGTGCTATTATCAACATGATTCACCTTGAAATTCAATCCTTTGACACTATTAGTTTCTTTCATGTGTTAAGAGACAACAACAAGGAGGCTAGTAGTCTTTCCAATCAAGCTATTTGACTCCAGGAAGGAGTTATCGTAGTCAATGGTGTGCATTCCACAAAATTTGTCCCATGATTTGCAAAAATTCAAAGGTTTGTTCCATCCAAGGCCTCTCTTGGTTCCTCTCTTAGCTGATTGGGATAAGTCCCACAGTCCCCTTAAGAAATAACCACATAATTTTTAACCAAAAAAAGGGTGGACGGGGGGTGTTGGGAGTTCACATCACAACTCATTCAAAGACCCATCATATATCATCATGGCATGTTAAATGTTCCAACGACAACAAATGTCACTATGGTGTCACTCCACCACCAACACGTCCTCGCCATGCACTCCCACAATTTCTCTTTAAATTAACCTAGAGACAACAGTATTTTATTCCCATTCGAAGTATGTATCCTATGAAATGTGGGATGGGACGAGGTACGAGTATATCAGTCGTGGTTTCTTTTATGATGGTTGAAGGTGGTCAGTAGATGGTGGTAAGGAAACTTATGTGTGGATGGAATTTAGGTCAGGGGGATACATCATGGCCAAATTCACTAGTCCATGCATTGTTTAATTCATTGTGCTCTTCATCTCTACACTTGAATTTTCATCTCTCAGTTCTTACTCTCAGAAATATTGGCCTCATACAAAGGGAATGGCGACTTCTCACTCAAGAAGGAGGGCGTGGAAAATATAGTGGTTGGAAAGTGAGTTGAAAGACACCGAAAAATTGGTTTTCATCCTTCAAATAAGATTCAATGGAATTCCATCCCACCTGCGTACTGCATTAGAGGAGTCCAGGAAGCAAAAACAAGAAATCTCCCAATTGAAGGATGAATGGCATGCCCTCCACCAACAACT
>CBVK0101273761.1:0-14550 GCA_900067695.1 Picea abies | reverse complement strand
ACCAACAACACAGATAAATCAATTCTTACCACTTCTTCACTGTTCTGCAATTGTTCTTTGCTACACTATTCTTCTACTCTGTTCATACTTGGTTTGACTTGCTGTCTCTTTCTATTTGTTCTTTCTCTGTCCTTCTCATGTTTTTTGATGTGTGCACATTTTGCTCTCTTCACCTTTTCTCTTCTGTTCAACTTCCGTTCCTTATCTCTGAGATTTCTTCACACTGCGCATACTATAGTTTTACCTTTCTACAGTTCAACTCATTTTTCACTCAGAACAACCACACTTACCCTGTCACTGCCTGTTTCTTTTCTTCACACCATCCCACCAGTTACCCCTCAAACCCTAGGAAAATGCTTTGGCCAACTGAAATGCCAACCGTCCAAGAGTTATGAATCAATTTTGCTAACTGAATCGTAACTGATCAATTAACTGTGAGGTGAAACAATAGCCCTTCAATCATATTCAAGTTCACCTGCACCGTTGGATTAAATGATGAGTCTCGTGCTTATTTTTCCATTTCACAATTCGACATTTCGACATTTCATCATTCCTTGTGATGATATAACTTGACGCTCCATGTTGCGATCCCCGAAACTCCGAAAAAAGGATCTTAGCTTGACTAGCTTCGATCATTTTGACATTTCGCATTTTAGCATTCCTTGTGATGAGATATCTTGACGCTCCATGTCGCGATCCCCGAAACTTCGAAAAAGAGCTTAGCTGTAAGCACCTTTCGCAATTTCCCATTTCATGATTTCTCATATCGCAAGTTTGAGAGATTAGGGAACCCTGTTCCTTTGACTTTCCAGTCAGGGAAATGACAATCTTTCACCACGTGTCCTATGGACCCAATGGTCCAAATCTTATCATGATTTCAAAACTTCACGGGCCTTCGTCGTGTCTGATCAACAGTCCAGATCAATCCTCGATCCGACGACTAGGATTATTTTATGATTTCGCATATCGTGAGTTCAGGACTCCTGTGGTGAAGTGTTTCAACACTTGACTCCTCCAATTCCCAATATCCGAAACTCCGAAACGTCGTGGTTTCGTGGGATTTTGGCGTTTCACATTTCGCGACTTCGAGACTCTTGTGGTGAAGTGTTTCGGCACTTGACTCCTCCAACTCCCGGTATCCGAAACTCTGAAACGTCGTGGTTTTGTGAGATTTCGGCGTTTCTCATTTCGCGACTTTGGGACTCCTGTGGTGAAGTGTTTCGACACTTGACTCCTCCAACTCCCGGTATCTGAAACTCTGAAACGTCATGGTTTTGCGGGATTTCGGCGTTTTTCATTTCACGATTTCAAGACTCCTGTGGTGAAGTGTTTCGACACTTCCAACTCTCGGTATCCGAAATTACGATTTCCCGGTCTGCAAAACTCCGAAATGGAGTGTGCTTGTTTCAGGAAAATACTGTACCTTCTGTCTTCAAAATTTCGATTTCCCGGTCTGCGAAACTCCGAAATGGAGTGTGCCTATTTCGGGATTTCCTGTCATGCGATCATCATTGTGTTGCTGGTCTTGCTGCCGCTTTCTCTTGTTCATCATCATCGGGCTGAGCTTGCCATCAATGACAAACAAATACTCTGCCTTCGGTCTGCAACCTTGAAGAACATCCAACTATACCACATATTCCAACACATTAGTCTTTACACATACGCATTTAGGATTTGAACGAATTGTTGGCTCATTTTTTATTTGTTTGATCTGTACTAAACATGTGAAGTAGATGATTCAACATTATCTATAATGGAAACAACTGCTTTTCTATTCAATAAGAAAAGGAATCGATGAGGCTCTTTCACTAAAATTTATTCTTCCTCCTTGGCGCATGTTTATGTTTTTATCAAATGGGAAATATCCCACATGAATTAGGAACATAGTTGTTCTTCTATTCATATATCCTAGTTCCTTTATCATTCATTGACGCATTGTGCAAGAATTATGCCCCCTTGTGACTACCTCTCAGTGCCTTGTGTGTTGCATGACTTGTAGATTAATAATACGTTCGATGCTTGGTAGATTAATAGTACGTTCGATGCTTGGTGGACTGGTGCCTTGTGTGTTGCATGAATTGTAGATTACTAATACGTTCGATGCTTGGTGGACTGGGTTGACCGCATATGTGGAAGATTGGGCCTTGGGCCCAATATTTTTACAAAACCCTGTAATGATCCCGAGACCAAAAAGAAATTTTATTTTTTATTTTCCAAAACTTATAAATTTTTTCCCAAAGCCAACTTTTTGTTGTTGATGATCACTGCAATTGATACTAACACTGGCTATTTGGTGCTACAAAATTGCCAATTTCAAGAGTGTTGCAAAATCCCTTTCTCGCTGCAAAACTTTACTGGGCGCTGCAAACTAACGCTGCAAAAGTGTGAAAACACTTATCAATTGGCACAAAAATTATACGGTGCCAACAGGATATTCCTTTTGGAAGGAAGTTGAGTGTTGGACCTAGGAAGCTCTAGAAAAGACTCTAGGTGCATGAAAACTGTGTGTTCTTTATTGTAAGCCTACGGGAAATATGTCTTTGTAATTTATTGTTATTAAATGTTGAGATATTTGATATTAGAGTGTGAATTTATTTATTTTTCATTCTCTTATATTCTTACTTGAATGAATGTAAATTGTTGAGTATCAATAATTACCCGTGAAATATAGATTCTTGAGCAGTAAAGTTTTTTTGTGATTTCCTATAATTCGTGTGTTTCATTCAAGTATTCTTCATTCATTCTTAGAAAGCATTTATGTTTATTGAATGTTCTATCCCATGAATATTCAAGTCTGATTTGCTAATGATGCTTGCGTATTTCATGTTTGTTCTACTTTCTTCTACCTGTCACCATTGCAATTATCTTATCTGATCTTCAACTCGATTGCCTTTGATCCATATGATGTTTATAAATGACTCCATTGACCAATGGCCTTGATCATTGATCTACAATGGTTTTAATCCAGTTTTCTACCTTTCTCTTCTCTTCAACCTTGAACCACCCATTCCCAACCATATAATCAATTTCAAGATGTGCTAGGTATTTCTCTTTTGCAATCAAAGAGAAATCTCTAGCGCTAACATCTTTTGACGTTGTTGTCAGGGACCAAAGTCATGAAGTTATATTTCCCTGGGTGTACGATAATGATAAATTATATTTCTTGACAGTGAACAAGAACTAGACACAAAATTTGATTGCAGATCATTCACCTGGAGACTCCATGACAGAATAATTCACTGGCGATTCCACTGTTTTAGAATGTTAAAATCATTTGATACTCGAATGTAGGATATTATAGCTGCGAGGTTTTCTCCATTTTAATTTTCTATTGTTTCTAGTTTTCCAAATGTTGTTCCTACTGTGGATGAATGGGGATATTTCCTTCCCATATTTAGAGAAAACAAGGATGATAATCTTGCAGAGTACTTGTTAGAATTTCATAAATTTATGCATCAGCTGGGGATTATTCATGAAGATACCCTTATGAAGATGTTCATGTATTCTATTGAGGGAGATGCTTGACAATGGTACATATCCTTACTTTATTCCAACACTTATTCATTGAAAAAATTTCATACGTCTTTTCATGATCATTATAAAAGGTATTTTCTAGATAAGTCACTTTTTGAACATTGTTGTAAGAAATTTAAATCATATATTCATCATGTAGTAGTTTTTTGTTCTGGTAATGAGGATGAAGGAGAATATATTGTTGAAAAAGTGGAAGATGAGTCAATAACACATGAATCCTTTTTCAGTTCTTTCATCTAGAAGGAAGATTTTCAGTGTTGTTTTGATAATAAAGATGATGATAGCAAGGTTGTAGATGCTTTTGACATTGTCTCATATATTTCTAATAGTTATTGCTATGATGAAATTGTCGTTCCAAATTTTTATGATAATCCACTAGTGTATGATGGATATTAGGATGATGAAGAGAAAATGTCTATATCAACATATATGGAAATCTACAGTAGAAAACCTATTTATGACAACTATGAATTAGATTTTCAGGAAGGAAACAAAGGGGATGTTAAGGAGTTACCATATCAATCAACAATGTCTTCTTTAGTAGGAAGTGTTGAGCAGCAGTTTCAAGAAATTAGTGAGCCTATATTTGATATTCTTGAACTAGAAATATAGGATTTCATTGATGAGCAGTAGGAGTTTCTCCATTCCTTCCAAGATCACGTGGCCATTTACATGGAGTCTAAATGGAACAATGAATTTTCTGTTTTGACCTTAGCAAGGACAAAATTCCATAATTGTAAGTATGAGATCCAAGATCATTTTTTGTACTTTTTAGTTTTTCCTGTCCTATTGATGATCAAAGTTTGAAGTAAGCCTCAGTTAATTGATCATTTGCTTGTATGGCTACATTGGAAATTTGCTTATACCTTAGAAAAATAGGTGATTTAATTAACTTAGGTGCATATACATAAATAATATTGCTTTTATGAGCATTTGGTTATCAGTTTGATCTAGTGTGCAATAGATTATGAATAATCACTCCATATGCCAATGAATAAAAACACTAGTGTAGAGGAGTTTATTTTCAGTTTGCAAGACAGCTGTGGTTTGCAGTGTGTGATGATCAAGAGTGAGTTCAGATTTTTCAGAACTCCACAGGAATAGAAACAAAATGAGGCACTATGGTCTACTGTTATTAGCACCTTGCAGGGAAGTGATATCCCCTATGGAGCCAAGTGTTAGTACCCAAATTTGTAGTGTTGCTACAAGAAGTTTAAACTTCCTAGACCGAAATGGGTGGATTCTTAAAGGAATTCGCTATGAGAAGTTTTTAACTTCTAGTAGCAGGGCTCATTCAGTATAAAACCAAATCACTATAACAAATTCTATCTTCTAGTATTACTACTATGGTGATGTTTCTCCAAAGGGTGATATGATAACTTATTTATGTATTATTATGAACCTTTATGACTATTTTTGTAAGGAACACCATGGTGCTTAGTCATCAAATGAATTAAAGTTGTTGAAAGGATCCCAAACACCCAAGTTCAACCTAATAACCACTGGTTTGGTTTGGCTTTGAAAAAGGTTATTTGGGCATTGATCATAGAGCCCAACCTCCAAGACATAACCAATTTTATGCAACAACGTATCACAACTACCATCACCAATAAGTACTCAAGCTACCAAATGTCAAATTTTCCGAGGGTAAGCACCCATAAGAGTGCCAGGTACTTTATCAAAATATATAGATGACCATGTTTATTATTTCCCATCTTTTCATACGAGTCTTTACAAGAAAAAGTTTAGCCATGAACTGACTAGAGATATAACTAGAGAGACTGCATGAGAGGCTGTTATGCACATACGATGTGGGAAAGATAACATTGGAGGACACTCTCTTGACAATTCAGACCGTCTATTTTCAATTTTCTTTCCTATACATCATCCTCGGGTGAAATACATATAAGGGTTCATACAATGGTTGTCCCTACAATGGTAGACCTAGGTGAAATGTATCACAATGCTAATAAAGGGGCCATAATATGTTTATCGAGTAGACTTGCAATTGAGAAAACTTTATCTCATAAGTTAGAAGAAGCACACCATGTTATACAATTGAGGACTATAATAAGTCTACGAGAATACTGTAATTTGTTTGTTATGCAAAATCGTTTGGTTGGATGAATTATATATCCATAATCATTAAAACTTTTACCTCTTTATGGACTTGATCTGTGTAAGTCCTTGGCTCTACGAGAAATATTTGCAGATGCCCACATTGATGAGTGCTCTATAGTTGGTTTTAATATGATGATCATACCCATTAAGAGACTACTGAAGCTTATTTATCTTTGGGTCGCCTTAATGGATATTTGGTGAAGGGTCTCTGCAGTTCTTGGCAAAGATGGCAATACTTACAAGTTGTTCTCTTCTCGTGTGTTATTATTATTAAAAAGACAAGTTTCTATTACCTTGGAGTTGTTAGTATACGAAACCAATAAATAACATGTGTGGTAGAGTATTAGGTGGAAAAACACCTTGCAATTACAAGATTCTAGGGAGATTGATGACAAGTGGAAGAGTTTTTAGAGGAACAAGATTAGTCAACAACAAACTCATATTCCATATTTAATGGAGAAATATCAACAATCAATCAAGAATATGCAAATTTCCAGAAGGTAACCAAATGAGTTCTAAATTTGAAGGTGGAAGATATCGATTTTGTTCTCTCCAGTCAAAAATTAAGAAATCAATTAATCAATCTATCAATATTTTAGAAACAAGTATAGATTTCTAAGCAGAGAAATAACTCCAGATTGAAGGCATGATATCAATAGTCAAAGGGTCAAATTGTATTCCAATTTTCATGGTGATAGTTAGCTACAAATCCCATATTTCCAGGCCAATATTTCGAGCAAAGTATCCATATGCAAACTAGTTCCAGATTTCTTGTTCTTGGTCAGGGATTTTTGTTATTTGTAGTTTGACAATAAAATTTGCAACTAAAAGATATCAACAGTTTCTAAATTTTTTTATGAATTTGCAACTAAAAGATATCAACAGTTTCTAAATTTTTTTATGCTATAAATTCTATATCTTCAAATGAAAAAAAATGAGGGGGGGATCTTCCTTTTGGAAGGAAGTCGCAAGTTGGACCTATGAAGCTCTAGAAAAGACTTTGGGTGCATGCAAACTGTGTGTTCTTTATTGTAAGCCCACAGGGAAGATGCCTTTGTAATTTCTTGTTATTAAATATTCATGAGAGTTTTTATATTAGAGTGTGAATTTATTTGTTTTTCATTCTCTTATATTCTTACTTGAATGAATGTCAATGGTTGAGCATAAATAATTACACGTGAAATATAGATGCTTAAGCAATACAATTTTGTTGTGACAGCCTATAATTCACGTGTTTCATTCAAGTATTCTTCATTTATTCTCAAAAATCATTTATGTTTATTGAATGTTCTATCCCATGAGTATTCAGGTCTGATTTTCTAGTGATGCTTGTGTATTTCATGTTTGTTCTACTTTCTTCTACCTGCCACTAGTGATGCTTGTGTATTTCATGTTTGTTCTACTTTCTTCTACCTGCCATCATGCCAACTATATTATCTTATCTTCAACTCGATTACCTTTGACCCATAGGATATTTATAGATGACTCCATTTCCCAATGGCCTTGATCACTGATCTACAATGGTTTAAATCTAGTTTTCTTCCTTTCTCTTCTCTTCAAACTTGAAGCACCCATTCCCAACCATATAATCAATTTCAAGATGTGCTAGGAATTTCTCTTTTGCAGTCAAAGAGAAATATCTAACGCTAACAGTATCCCTATATGCTAGTTTTGGAACACGTACCTCAAGTTCAATGGAAGTATCCATCTTCATAAAAAAGTCCTCGTAATCCTATCAACACATGTAAACTATATTTCAGGGTCAAAACGAGTAGTGAAATCTCAAAAAAGAAAATATTTTTGATTTTTTTGGATATGATATATGAAAAAAAAAAAGAACTCACACCACACACCTATGTACAAGGCACTACACATCTTCATGATTTACACCAAGTAGATCCCATTGCTAGTCTCAAGCCAAGGATCCTTTTCATAATCGATGAACTCGTGAGCCGATGTCGACATCATATGGCTCACCATGCCAGGGCCATGCCACATAGGAATGAATCTTTGGGCTCAAGATACTCATCCTTAGTGGTTTTGTGAGCTACAATGACTCCTTTATGGGAGCCATAAAGACACGAAGGAGGTACAAAATGAAAATATTTGATGGAAGGGGAAGCAGAGAATTTGGTGGCAATTTCCAGAAAAGAAATTCAAGGTGGGAAAGGGTCAAGACTAGGGGTTTCACTAGATTCCCCCAAAAATGTCCTCAGTATCTAATCGAGACTCATCATGTTAATTTTCATTGGTTATGAATCATGGATAAATAAGGTGTGATGATTCTAATTCTCCGTAGGCTTATCAATGGAAGCCATGATGTCCAGGATGGCCACTTTTGAAGGCAACTCAAAATCTAGGATGTCATGTGAAATGGGACAGCCAACAACCCATATGGAATGACTAGGTTAATCACACTCCATATGAGGATGGAGGTGTTGAATAATATCAGTTGATGTTGATTGGATTTTCATATCGACAATCTCAACCACTGTGATCGGTATGGAATCTCCAAATGATTCGACATCCTCAGGATGAGGTACCACCCAATGATCAATAGAGCCAAGGGATCCACTGGTAAATGATGAAATCATGTTGATAGGAGTCATAGTTTCAGTAGTAGATGGTGGGGGAAGGGGAAATATATCCATAAGTGAAGGATCTCTAAACATCCCCACACCAACATGCATATCAGGTTGTTGAGTATCACCAACAAAGGGTTCCCCACACCAACATGCATATCAGGTTGTTGAGTATCACCAACAAAGGGTACATTTGACCCCACATTGGATCCAAGGTATGGGGTACATAACACAAGTTGATCTATTGTCACTATATTCCCTTGATAAGGGAAGCGTAAGACCCTAAATAATCACGAGACAACTACAATCATCTCATATATCCAAGTACGCCCGAGTAAAAAATTTTACTCAAGAGGTGCATCGACGACCTCTACGACAATAGAGATAGTATTACAACTTGACTCAATGGGTAAGGCGATGATTATTCCATGAGGCTAGAACGTGTGACCATCAAATGGTTTCAACATATTTGTAGATGTGTCAAGATTAGGGGAGATAAGGGATTTCCAACAAGAAATATGCATTATGCAAGTTGAGGCTCCTCCATCAACCATTGTTCGGAAGATGTTTTTCCCCATTGTGCGCACTTTGATTTGGAAGGAAACTTGACGGGAGATCCTTTGAGTAACCTGATTAGAATAAAAGGTAATCAAACTCAAATCTAAGTGATTGACCAACCTACAGCTAACAATAAGGCCTTTCGTTGCACTACGTAGCTTTGGAGGACTTTGAGGTCAGACACGACATAAGGTGCATGGGCCAATTCTTCCACAATACTATAGTTGTGGGTGGCCCATGTGTTTGGATTATGCATCGTGCATCAAAGAATGATCTTTAGGGAGAAAAGAGATGTGTCAAAAAATGGCTTCTCAATATGAAGAGGACCACTAGGCTAGGATGAATATGTTGGCTCATGCACAACATGAATATACTCGGATGTGTCATAGTTATTGGCTCACATTTGCAAATTGACGATGTGGTGACACATGAAAACACAAGCATTCAAGAAATCCTCCTCTGGTTAGGGGTACTTGCCATGCCCCCTTGCAGAGGGGCAGGATTTGTTGCAACCATATGTTGAGGTTGAGGGGGAGAATGATGAGTTAAAAAAACAAGTTGTTGGGGGGCCTTTTATTGTGCCAATAAAAATGGACATCATCCTTTCAAGGACACTAATGAGTGGATAGTCCTCCCCACAAATCGTGCATGGGAAACAACTCTTCTTCTTCATATTTGTGCCTCCCTCCTGAGTGTCTTGGGTGGGTGCAATATTTTTATTAGTTTTGGAATTTTTCTTCTTATTCCTTTTATTCTTTCCTTCAGGTTGCTAAGGATTCTTCGGTTGCTGATGAATGTGACGAGATAGACATGTGACCCATTTGATCAACTAACTAGTTCACAGAGGCATGGGAAACAAAACCAACCACACCATTGACATGGGGTCCTAGGTTTGGGTTCTGAAAATATATCGAAGACCTAAGATCATGTGGAATGATGTAATATAGAGCATCTGACTGAGAGTAGATAAAATCAAAGTGTTGGGCATGCATAATTGTTACAGATCAAAATTCCTCACTTCGACAGCGTCGCAAGTGTCACACGTTCATTGTCACAAGTGTCGTAAATGTCACAAGTATCACACTTTCATTGTTGCACGTATCATAAGTGTCTCAAGTGTCATAAGTGTTTCATTCACTTTTCCTAAGTGTCGTATCTTGATGACACCATGAAAACACTTGCTACAACCCCTAAAACATGTTAGAAGAAGAAGTCCCATCATATGACATTTGGAACAAGTGTTTTTACTAGGGATTTACTCATCTTGGTGACTTTTTGGAAGATCGACGCTCCCCTACTCATACGTACGGAGCGATAGTGCTCCTTTTCCATCTCAGGGGGAGTGTTGCAATGCTCTGTTTTCCATTTTAAGGAAGCATTGAGTTGATGGAGGGAATATTGGAGGAAATCCCACTTTCCTCTAAAGATAAATATGGATGGATTGGGTTAGTTTGGATCAAATATATCTATAGGAATGCATCTAAGGAAAATATAAAAACTATTTGAGCCATATCCTCAACTAATTCCAAATATACCCAAGGTAGTTTAGCCTCTCAAAGCCTATAAATGGAGGCATTCCCATGGTGAAAAAGAAAACACTTCCTACAACACTTCTATTGGAGGCAGGCCAAAGGCCAAAGTGGAAAAGCATGGCATTTCTGGGAAAGAAAGCGTGCATGAGCAAAGTGATAATTGGAATAAAGAACAACACACACGCATGAAAGGGAAAACAACAACTATAAGGAATAACAACACACAAGCATGGGAGAAAGACCTAACAACGACAGGGTTAGGGTTTTGGTAATGCATTGTAAATGGCTAAGGAGCCAGAAGCATATAAATAGTGATACATAGGTATCATAGGGGGTTGGATTTTGTGTGGTTCGGTTCAATTGGAGGTGAATTACTATTATGCTATTATAGTTACACATGAGTTGATGCGATATGTAATGTTTTTCTGTGAGACCTATTTTGTATAAGAGGTTCAACTAGAGGGGACAAGGGAGGGTAGATCTTGAGGGTTAGATCGTAGGCTATGGAGCCTGGTGCGATCTAGTTCGACTCATATAGATCTCACCCGATTGAGAAGAGTTGTAAGCGCATGACATTGTAGATGCGAACATAATATAAAAGAGGTGAGAGCCAAATCTTTGTGGACGTATCCCCAGGAGGGGGTGAACCACCGTAACATCTGTGTTGTGTGATGAATGTTTGCATATCTCTTGTTGTATGAAGAAATTATTATTATGTTGAACGAATGAGTTGTTATATTCTCTGTTTAAGTGCTTTTGCGAAACTGAAGGAATAAGCCTATGGATCTACTACATAAATCGTGAATAACAATATGTTGCATTTACAAGTCATAATAATGGTTCAATATTTAGCTGGCTTATCTCCCACTCAATCCTAGGATGTAAACACTTGAGTATTACAACCACCCATTAAAGCTATCTCGGGTGAGACCACACACCACATTCTGTGTGCTGCATTGCCTTCTGGTTTACCAGGAGGGCCGATAGTTTTAGAGGCTTTGTTGGAAACCTGAATAGACATGAACCCTGGGTCAATAAACTCAGACAATATAGGAGAGAACTAACCAACAAATGGTTCCATTTCTGTTGGTAGTAACAAGATAAGATTGAGTAGAGAAGATAACTCAAAATCTGTCGGAAGAAGATTAAGAAAAGGTTAGGGAAGAGACCAATGATCCATTAGGAGGGAATGTTAAGGTTGTGGAATACCACAAAAGAAGAGATCAAAACTTGGCTAAGAACTAAAGAGCTAGAGTTTGCACAAAAAGACAATATAAACCCTAGACTAACACCTTGCAATTATCTTGAGAAATATGTGTTTATTGATTTACACGAAGTATTTTTTTGCGATTTTCCACATCTATTATAGGAGTGGATACTAAGGTTGAAGGATAACCATGCAACCAACCGGATTCAACAACTAGAGTGGACCCTGGTACAGATTGAGCAACTTCAGTAGGTGAACAACAAGTTCACTCGCATAGTAGACTTTTGGCTTGATATTATTGTGGTAGGTTTTATCACAGAGTTTGCAGTAGACACAACAAAGTCGTATAGCGCAGCGGAGAAAAAGTTTCTATGGGGACCTCGATGAAGGTACATTCAATCACTCTATACTTCGATTAAGATATTTCTATATAACAAAGGTGTATGACAATGGAAACATACAACTAAATTTCCCTATGTGCATGGGGGAAGGGGGGAAGCACTGACAGAAAGAGGAGAAATGGAAGGAGGAAAGAATAAGAGAAAGCAGGGAGAACCCTTGGACCTGATCATGATGGAAAACAACCAGATCATGGCGACATCCGGAAAGATGCGTAGCGGAGTACCCTACCAATACAAGGTGAATACTAAGAAGAGAGTTGTAGCCGCGAGGGAAGGATTGGCGAGCGATGAGGAAGATGTAGCGAATCTCTGGGATGTGGAGAAGATTAAGGAAATCTTGCATGCAACATATGAGAGGAAGATGAGAGGTCCAAGAATGGGGAAAGAAGGTAGCAATTTGATCCATATCAATGTTAGTGTGGAACCCATAAACCCATGTGTGACTAATGCACCAAAGAGAACACCACCGTTTAGACAACCGAAGTTCAAAAGCAATCAGACAACAGGAAGTACATCTACACAAGGAACAACAACTGGAGGAGCCAGGTCAAGAAGCACTAGTCAAGTATCTACACCACGTGGGGGTAGTAGTTCAACATTCAAAATGGTAGGACATGATCCCACCATCAGGTTACCCGAATTTCAAGGAGAAGCAACAGAAGACCCTAAGAAACATTTGTTCATTTGTTCAAGGATTTGGGAAGAAAAACAAATCACTGAAAAAGATACCAAACTTGCACAGCTAGCTATTACGCTAAGAGACCGCGCACTAGACTCGTACATGAGTTTAGACGCAAACAATTCCCCTAGGATGACAAGGACACTGGAAGACATTAATAATCTACTGATAAATGAGTTCCATAATCCGAGCTCGAAAGATCAGTACATAAATGAGATGATCAAAATAAGACAGAAACCAGGAGAATCTGTATGGGAGATTGATTAGAGATTCAAGCGACTGAAGGGAAAGTTAAAGTATCTCATGACCGAGATGCAACATAGACACTTATTTGTCAATTCACTATTACCACACTTAAAATTCCCTTTGCAACAACATAAGTTCCAAATGCAGGCAGAAACTCTGCAGGAAGCCTTACAGCTGGAAGAAAATCAATATCAACAGACGAAACCAGCTAATGAAGAACTGAAGGAGGACTTGAAGAACTTAATGTTGCAACTGAAACAGAATAAGAACAAGGATAAACGAGAAGTTGTTTGGTGTACCACATGCAGGACAGAAGGACACCACAAGAACGAATGCCCAACATTCGCATAGTATATGGCAACATGAATGCCAAATCTGCTACCAATAGGAGGACTCTAGTGTGAAATCTGCAAGAAACCGGGTCACGAACCTTATTAGTGCACGATGATGCAGAAATACCAGACAGTCCCGAAGAGCTCATATTGTACCTTTTGCAAGTCAGTGGGCCACGATGACAAAGATTGTAGAACTATGGATTTGATGCGAGAAAGGACATCAGATGCATATAGGGTGCAGGCAGAAATAATGACTGGGCAAGCCACACCATAGTTTAATCAAGGTATATCTCCATACAACACTGCACAACAGTAACATAATACTACACAACAACCATTTAATAACGCGCAAATGCATTACAACATGACACAACCTCAGTACAATACCATGTAGTATAATCTGGAACCTCCATATAATGCACTGAGAGGAGATCGAGGAGGCTACAGAGCTGGAGGATGAGCAAGAGGAGGTTTCAAATGAGGTAGAGGAACAATAGTGTGTCACAATTGTCAAAAGCTGGGACATTACGCAAGGGAATGTCCACTTCCACCAACAACTTGTATGTATTATCGTGCATCAAACCACGATACAGAAGAATGTCAGACACTACTAGTAAAGATTTAAGAAAAGAGGAATCAGAACAACCAGAATGTTCAGTGGATTTTTTCCGAAGCAAGGGATGAAGGACATAACATTAATATAGTTACTCATGGATGAGCTAAAATAGGGGACGACACTGTTCAACAAGTGGCAACAAAAAATCAATGGGTGAAAAAGAACACCGAACCAAGGAAGCAGTTCGACGCACAGAAGGAAAAGGAGACATTTAACCAATCCTGACAAGAATTTCAGAAGGAATATATTGCGACAACTTCAACTGCGCAACAAAGCAAGGAAGCACCTGAATACGAAATTCCTCCACTATTGGATCATACCAACGAAATACATTCCATGGGCCAAGTAAGTTCAATCAAAGGCTTTTTTCAATCATGTGTAAAGGTATTAAGTGATCCGTCATTTGTGAAAATATTGAAAAACATACTAGAAAAATGTAGCCTCGAGATGAAAGGAAAGATAGAACCAAAAACTGTCAATCACCTACACACAAGAATAAGAATAAGTAGGGAATTTAGACTGAATGCCAACATTGGAGATTTTAGTATGGGAGACATTATACTAGATCTAGGATCTGAAGTTAATGTACTACCAAATAAGACATGGCAATTCATGGGAGAGCCCATATTAGGATATTCACCTGTTCAATTGAAACTGGCGAACCAACACAGAGTCCTACAGATAGGCATACTGAAAGGAGTGACAATAGACCTAGATGGAGTGCACACTAAAGTAGATT
>CBVK0101273714.1:0-28731 GCA_900067695.1 Picea abies | reverse complement strand
CATGAGCCATTGTAAACAATCCAGGAGATTGTAATTTCTTTAATTCCCAAGGTATTGTACATATTTATAGCATCGACTCATATCTATATAGTAAATGCTCATTTATTTGTAACAAGATTAGTTGTAGAATACTATAATTATGATGTGAAAGTACTAGAGTAGTCAAAAAGAAGACCCGAGAAGCCCATCCATGTATAAATGTCTGTAATCTATACCCAAAAGAGGGTGTTGAAGATTATTGTAATTGTTGTTGAAGCTTATTGTGAGTGCTACCAAAGAGAGAATCTGAGAGCTACAAGAACACTTTGTAATTTTTTTACTGGAGGACTATAATAGAGGAGATTTGTTTCAAATTTCTCAGTTTTCTTATCTTTGAGTTAATTGGGTAATGTCATGTTATCTATTTTCTATGTTTATATGCTTGTGTGTGTATTTCATGGTTGAATGAATGAACCTATAATGTTCTATAAGTTTTAATTGTTTCTCTTTTGAAATCTTGGTGCAAGGAGTGCACAGTGGCCACGTAAGGAGTACAGAGGCAGAGTCATTTTCAGAGTCAATAGAAAATGAGAGATAGAGTGAGCGCAAGGAGTGCAAATATACTCGACTAAGTATAAAATATCAAAGGTAACACTCATGCAAGGTGTGCACAGGGCTAACACTTAGTGAAGTGTTGAAAATTTCTCAAGGTGAGCAAGCGTAAGGAGTGCGCGGGAGATTTTCTAAGTCTCAAGCTTAGGAGAAGTAGCACAAGGTGTGTGCCCAAGCCTAAGTCCTTTGAATTTCACAAAGCTCATGAAGGGTAGCGAGATTTAACTATCAAAAGAAAGAATTCCTTTTGTTTGTAGGACACGCAGACAAGATCCATTTAGAAGGAGAAGAGTTTTTCACAACCATCATATTTGGGAAAGGTGCGCAGGTGATAACCCTTGAAGTCCTTTGGACCTCATGAATATGGAAGTTTTAGGGCGTGTACTATGGAGGAGATGAATTTCCTGAAGTCCCGAGATCCGAAGTAAATCTGGGTCGTCAATTGTGAGTACACATGTCCATAGATCGACCGTGTTCAGAACTTAACCACTCTGGAGAATTGGAGGTGAAGTTGCAAGATCGAGAAAAACTCTTGAAGCTCCAAATCCTGGAGTAGATCTTGACCGTTGGCGGTAGTGCCACATGTTGAAATATTGTTATTCGGAAGTCCAACAATCTAAGAGAACGAAAGAGTAAAGTGTTAAGGTTCGAGAACTCCCAAAGGCCTGAAGGCCAGAGTAGATCTCAGTCGTCCATTGAGAGGGATGAGTGGATCGTAGATCTAGTCCTTCGCCGGTTCCACACTCCAGAGGTTTTGAAGAGTTGTGTCGTGAAAATATTCGAAGTCTGAAGCACAGAGTAAAAAATGACCATTGATCTGGGGGGAACTGCAACTGTCCGATCTATTAATTCAGAGTTCACATATTCATAGGAATTGGTGTTGGAGTGGGTGAAACTCCCGAATCCTGGAGTCCCGAAATATCCATGAGACGTGGATCTCGACGCGTATTATGAACTGTTGATCCTCGTCGTTGTTCAGTTGTTCGTAACTTCATCATTCAGGAGGATCGTATGACATTTTTGTTGCAACTCCTGAAGCCCAAAGCTTTGAAGTGCTAAAGTTCCCGACCATTTAAAGGTTTATCCTATGGTTTTGGCTCGAGGTCACGTGGAATTATTTGTTGAAGTGACAATACCCTCGCGAACTTGAATTTGCATACAGAGAGAAGAGTAAAGGTCTGTGGTAGAGAGTTTTGAGGGCTCAACAAGAGCCAAAGAGCTAATTGATCTCCTTAGTGTGAACAATCCTTAGACCAGGAGGTCACGTGAGCCCCAGGAAGTGGTGGGGGTTTGCCTTAGACCAGGAGGTCACGTGAGCCCCAGGAAGTGGTGGGGGTTTGCATCACTACCACACCATCCAGACAATGAACATAAGATGTACCATGGGAAACTCATCATGAGAAAACCCAACTAGAAACTCACTATGGTGTTAAAATAAAAAAATGTGGCTTGAATTATTATTACAAAGTCTTCTAATTCCTCTGCTTTTATCGCAATATCTCACTCCTTTGTGTTTCTCAACTCTGTAACAACAAATGAATACAATAGGAACAAAACCCCTTTCTTTCCATTATTTAACATGTCTTGATAACTGCCTAAGGTTAGACTTAGGGTTTTTTCGTGCCTTGACTTCTGATTGGGGTTAGGGTTTTAGAACCTATAGAATATTTTTGAAAGTCCACACATCACTCTAAGCTTCCCATGTGTGAGTAATGAGAGTTATGTGGCATCTACACCATAGTAGGATGGTGAAAGCATAAGTTAATTTATGGGAGACATAACTTCTTCATACAAACTATGATTGAGGTGATCTTTGTGTCATTGGAAAGTACTTGACATGTGGATTAACACTAAAGAAATATGAACTTCATTTACAAAAAATTTACCCCAAAATTACCCATTTAATATAACAAATGAGCTTTAAAATTTTTAAGTCCACAAATCCAAATTTTTTATAGTAAAAAATATCAAAATAAATGTGAAATTATATAATGGTCCATTTTGATTTATACCTTTTTGAATGGTTAAAGAACTTTTAATTTTTTATCTTTAACAATTATTATGTTTCATTCTTTTTAACATTTTCACTTTCTCTAATAATCTACCATCTTAATATAGTTTTTTTTGGATACTTCATAATTTTTACAATTGTTAATTTTTATATATATTATGTAGGGATTTTTCATATAAGACCTAGAATTGTAGTTTTAGTATTTTTAGGAGAATTTTTAATTTTTCAATTATTAGTTATCTCTTTGTTTATGAGCTTAATCAGAAAATCCACTTGACAAATAATGCCATACTAGTTAACTCTTAGTTAAGATGGAAAATAAATAAAAGAAAGTTATTTTTCCATCTTGTAAATGAGTATGAAGCTTTGGCTACATCACATATTCTCTTCTTTCTTCTCTATAAATTTGGAATACTATTAATAAGTTCTTGAATTTTCTTATGGATCTCTCCCATTAATTAAATTAATTTGATTTTAGATTAGTTTACTATAATTTAATTTTAATAAAATTTTGTGAAAATATATATTAAATAATAAATTTATTTATTTTGATTTTTTCAAATATAATTTTCTTTAACTTTTTATTTATTTTTATCTGTTTTATTTATATATTCACTAATTTTACTCCTGATTTAACTAATTTTGATAATATATAAATCTAAGAACAAACACACTATTGCAATCTTTAATGGAAAAAAAAGGTCTTCACTATTTTTTTTTAAATATGATTTTGTTTAACTTTTTATATTTTTATTTGTGTTATTTATATATTCATTAATTTTACTCATTTTGATAATATATAAATATAAGAACAAACACAATATTTCATTCTTTGATGGAAAAAAAACAATGCTTCACTAATTTTTTTAAATATGATTTTGTTTAACTTTTTATTTATTTATTTATTTTTATCTGTTTTAATTTTTATTTATATATTCATTAATTTTATTTTTAAATACTTCTTTAATGCAAAGTTTTTTTTTTATGAATTTCATTCTTCTCAATCCATAATACATTTCAAGTTAAGATAGATTTAAAATGGTAATAATAATGTTGTTATTAATGTCCATGTAAATATTAAAGTAATGGCGAATGAAATGTCTTTGAAACTGAATCTTTTTCCTTTAGATGTTCCTTGGATAATATTTTTCCTTTAAATACTTCTTTGATGCTCTAGAAGCCTTGATTGACGATTCTTCCGATAAAATAAGCATCAAAATATAGTTTTGTTTCATGGAAGGACGCTTCTTCTTTTTTAATAAAAAGCTATCCACATAGAGGGAAATGTTAACTTCTTCAAAAACATATTAACAAAGTTATCACAAGAGAAATGTGTAATTTTCCTATTTCCATTTGGATTATATTTTGAAGAATTTGTATGGCTATTTGGTGAGTAGCTCTTCCTTTGTACATATTGAATCCTTGAATCCAACTATGCTATAAACACCTCTTTTATACATAAACACATTTATCATATGATGTACATTTATCCTCATATGGGTGACTTATTTTGTACATCTCATTCAATGTCATAAGGAAAGTTAATACCATAGTTGGGATCTGAGTGTGCCAATAATATTTTATCATTCTTGATGGTCACTTTAATAATATTTTATCATTTTGATATCTATTGGGCCATGTGTTTCTTTTCTAGTGATTAAACACAATGCACTCTCTACGTGGACATAGCACCTCGTACAAGTGTATCTACTATATACTGATATGCTTTAAAATAGTGTATATATATATATAAAAGCATAATGAAAAAAATTAAAGTCATGTCTGATTATTGACCATGTACTTCTCGCTATCGATGACAAGATGCTATGGAAAAATTGTAAAGATCGAAGTGTATTGAACTAGATCTTTAGTGGATTATTTCACCAATGGGAATTTTGTTACGAGAGAAATCATTGATAACCACAACCCAACAAAGTTGATTGATATTTGACTTGAATATCATCATAATGTCATAATGATATGGATATTGAAGAAGATGATTATGAATTCTTACCATCAGCACACACATTGGATTACATGTCTGCGAATGGTTTGGTAGAGATCACATCATGCAATCACATCATTGGAATCGTACTCTCTCAAAATGAAACAACTTTACAGGTATTGCATACACATATGTGGAAGGTGATTTGCCTAGGCTTTCCATCAACATTACACATGATGTGATTTGAAGATATATTACATGATGTGAAAAGGTCTCCACTAATGCATGCTTATAATGCTTCCCAACATAAAGTGTCGAGGGAAGGTATTGGGGTTCCACGTTGTGTTTACTATGCTTATGAAGGCTTGCCAAGGGTTACACATGTTGGATTCCCAAATCACATAATGATGTCAAAGGGGATCATAATGAACTCAAGACAAAAGGGGTTTCAATACCAAGGACACTTCATTCACAACAATGTCTTTTATTTTCTCTACTTTAACACTATACATCATTCATTTTTTATTCCTATTGAATTTTTGTAATATAATTCAATTTATTTAAACTACATGCAATTTGTTAGGTTAAACTTTATTCAGTGAAAGAGTCAAAGTTGTTAGATCAACAGTGGTGGTTGGCCATATGGTTTTAGAGCCTGTGGATTACATGTAATGAAATCTTTTAAAATGTTGGTGATATTCCATTGTAAGATGCCTTGATTGGTCGACCTTTGGCTTGGCTTGGTCAGTTTGACCAAGACTAATAGATCTATTAGGTGTTGGTTTTCATGGGATTTCTAGTATGAATCATGGTGTCTTATGTGCTTAATTGATGTTGTTCCTATCTTTTAATTCCTCTCTCACTTTCTTACATATGGTATCAGAGAAAGGTTGACTTCGACTCTCCAACAAGAGTGGTCATATGTTGGGATCCATGAAATATATAAGTGGATTTGCAAATTTTGTGTTTGAATCTACATGGTGAAGTGTAGATTTATTAGATATTTAGGTGAATGGTCATTGGTTAGCAAAGTTCAGTTGAGGACAAGAGATAGCTCAGATGTTGCATGAGACTATCAAGCATTTATCATTTAATCCCTTTATGGATTCTTGATGAGGTGTCTTAAGGTCCACTCCTCATGCTTTCTTCTCTTCAACAATTTTTTGAGCCTCTTCGAAATCGTTCTGGATTTTTTTTAAAAGAGATTTGTCAATATCATATTGTATTTTTTAATATCCTTTTCCTTGCTTAGTAAGCATTGCGATGTTCCTACGAAACCTATTCAAAACCACAAAAAATGAAGTCACCTATAACATTTGATAATGATATGTAATGGAATATTAAAGGTGAAGGACTAGAAACATGAGTGAATTAATAGAAGAATAATTCAAACATATTTCACCAGATATTGTTATTGGGTAAATTGGTAGATGCGAACATGAACTGATCCCCCTAAATCCACCTGGATCTAGAACAAAACAAGACAGAACAAGATGCTTTCCCTAAGTTGCAATAATTGAGTTTACTATCCAAAGAGGAATAGATAACATACCTTATGAATCACTTCCTTATATCTTTGTTGTTCCTGCTTCACTCCAATGTTCTTGTAGAGTTAGATCTGCGACAACACAAACCAACCAACATGAAAGCAACAATAGTAGAATTTAATGACAACCTAAACATGTGATCAATGAGTCATATAATAAAACACTAATCATTTTATGGGAAAGAGATGTGCCACCATATTATATTAATGTAGAAGATACAACTGAATTTCCTTGATGTTGCAAGTTCCCTTTTAGTGGTCCTTTGTTCCAACACACAGATACACCTTCTCCGAAATTCGCATGAAGATAATCCACAAAGTCTTGATGGAAAAATGGAGGTATCAAGCATCAATAAGAACAAGATTGTTCACAGAGTCTTCAACCTATTCTTTTATCAATTCTCTACTTAATCTTACTTCTTCTTACTTAACCTTTTCCACGAGAAGCCCTTGATTATATAGGATAAGGTGAAGTGGTTAAAAGGATGAGGATGATCCCACCAAATCAGAGAAACCAGTAGGATCGCAACCATACGGACGCCACCTCACATTATAGAAGATTCCCCTTCTAGAAACTTCGTGAAACCTCTTTCCTCTTTTAGCTTTGGAACGTCGTCACACCCTTCCTATGTAGTCGCCTATGGAAATCCCATGGGCCAGCCATAGAGCAGCCTGCGGAAATGATAGATTTCCACACTATGTAGTATGAGAAGCCTGTAGACCCTTTCTAAAAAGAAGCCTTGTAGAGGAGGAAAGAAGTTTATTTTCTCAGGCAAAAATTCATGTTAGGAGCTTGAACACATGTCTATGATATCATCATTAGAATGACCAAAATAATGTGTAACAAAATGCCCCCCAAAGTATGAGTCTGGAACTCGTGACAGCCAAAATACTTTGTAAAAATGTGTGTGTGTCAGGAACAAGGAGCGCACCAATTGGGAACCTGCAAACAATCAAGCATCCACACAATATTATACTATGTCTGAAGTAGGCATTCTCATGTTCAGAATATAAATGATTGAAATCATAAGTATAAGTCATGGCCACCAATTATACAATGTGGATCCATGTCATCAGGATTTTACATAGCCACCAGGAATACAATGTGGATCTATGTATTGGAAAACTCAGACATAGACATAGCCACGAGACATACAAAGTGGATCTATGTGTCAATTCAAATCACAAATACTCCATCGCAACCTGGATAAAAAATGATGAGGTCCAGGGTCTTCAATCCCGTTATCCGTTAGTACGAATCTAGCCATGTGATTATAATCACTGAAGTCGAACATGGTTAGAAACCACTTGACTATCAGTCGTTAATGAAAACCGTTAACAAGTGTGAGGGAAATCATCATTGATGTCAATGACCCCCAAGGTACAATAGTACAATCCAATGAGTGTGAATAGATGAGTTGAGTTCAAACACTCGATGGAATCTCTCGATCAGGGATCAATGATGTAAATCCACTGTCGAGAGAGAAGAAATCTGCCATTGAGGCATGCAAGCTCCAAGGCACTAAATAGTTTCTAAGTCTTGTTCCTGGATAATGAGATGAAGTCGATAGGAAAAGACTCATCACAAGAGGGCTTTGATGTATCCCCCATCAAATGACACGAAACAAGTAACAAATTTAGGGTAAAACAAGGTACAAACATGATTTGGAATGGACACAAGGAAGGCTGACATGATAGGAATTGACAATTGCAGATGGCCGACTCAATAGAGGGCTTGGTTGAATGTCTCTTGAACATATGATGGCATGACACTAGGCTCGGAAACATCGACCCAAAGATGCCCTAAGATATGAACTTGTAGAAAGTTAGACGAGAGGCAAATGGATTTCCCAACCCAGATTCAAATGATAAAGGGGGTGCCATGTTCAAGAGCGATGCTTACTACCACTAACACAAATATAGAGACACATCTCTTTCCCAAATTTCCCCCCACCATTTCTGGTGAGTACCTCTTTATGTTTACACAAGCTTGAGGAGGATAACATATGCTTGTTGATGTAATCTCATCCTTCAGATAAGTCCCTCAGAGTATTTTTAATGAACCCTAAGAAGGAGTGGTTCGGTCCCATATGGGTCTATCGATGTTTGTTTAATGAGCCCAAAGATAGAAAACTCGAAGGTTTTTCATGTTTACAGTGTCTGGAAAAACACTTAAAAGAGAACTCTCTCAGTTCCTTTTACATAAAATAATTCGACAAGACTGAAAAAGTGATAAACTATCACATGTCAAATGTTTTATTCAAATACTTTTACGAGCATGAACAAAACAAGGTCGCTCAACAATCTTTTCATTTTTAAGGAGTGTTAAAAGAGCTTAAAGATTAGTCCATAAGTTCGTTATTTTCGTGTTACCATGATGAGTACAAAAATATGACAAAAGTATACTCGGTTACGTTCTCATCATTTTTCGAGCATGAGAACGAACAAAGACTAATCTCGAGGTTTTTCTAAAAAACCCTAAAAGTAGTTGTGCATGCGACGAAAAAAGACAAACAAATCGCAAAAAAAGTCCATACTTCATTGTTTGGAACCCTAGTCTTCCCATATGCAAGAAACAACACTCACGAAACCATTAGGTTTTTGAGAAAATATATTCAAATAATATAAAATATATTTAGAAAAAATAAAAAATGAGATAAATAGGGATAAGAACTCATTTTCACTATTTCATTTGTATTTGACCAAAACCCTTTTTCACCTCGTATTTCTGCGGTCGATTGCAGAGAGCTTGAGAGATCATTCGGTGAATGGTCTACATGGAAACAGTAAGTACCTCATCTTCTTCCTTTTAAATGGTTTAAAATTCATTTTAATCGGTTCAAAGATGAATTGTTGGGTGAAGTTTTGGACCATATGCACGTGTTGGGGCCACCATAGGTGCCCTATATCGGGGCCTACGAAAATCAAGGATTTATGTAGGCACCTAATGGTTCACCTATGAAAACCCCTCTCTGTAACCAAAGCCTATTCACAGTGGCGTAAAAAAACAAAAGAAAAAGATATGGTGGACCAGAAAGAATTCTAAATCATGATAATTAAATGTGTTAACTTCTTTCTTTCATCTCCATGCAGGTATTTTGATTGAAAATATGTTGGAGTGGAGAGAAAGAGAGAATGAAGACAACGATGCAATAGTTTTAAATGATCTAGGCACCATATATTCCCTACGACAGCGTGGTCTATTAAAATTCTTCAAGATCTAGGGCATGAGAGCCCAACTAAGACTGTTGGAATATTTGGTCCATATGTAGGACGTGGACCAACAAGTATTCCATGTGGGTGTTCATGTGCTCTCCCTGGACATCAAAGATATATACTTCTTGACAAGGATTTCCCATTGTGGGGCGCAAGTGACCTTAACATGAGGTCGAGGTGGGGGTTTACCGATGAGTGGATACATCAGACTCTATTGTGAACCTGGGGCCAAGTGGCACAAGGGTAAGGTGGCTATTAGAGGGGTTTGTGATATGACCTTGAGAACCATCCTTTTCACCATTGCATGGATGGCAGGGAGTGCTTCTCCACACATGTCTCTGTAGAGCTATTTCCAGTATGTGATAGAATGCATGGAACCTTGCGTGTTCAACTAGTGTGATGGGATTCTCTGTAGTATGAAGAGCCAGTTGACCAAGAGAAAGAATGGGGATCTAAAATAGTTTAGGTATGGATCCATTTTGGTATATTTCTTCTTGGAAAGAGTCCCTCACTTTCGCTTATAGGTAGATTGGAATATACTAGCGCCATGAGATCCGTAGATGAAGCATTGGTGTGATCTCATGTCCCGACATGTGGCAGGTCCCATTATTAGATATATTGACACATTGTTCGATTGGCTAGAGCCCCATATCTTCATGATCGATGAATATTCATATGTCGGGTTGGATTTTCTCAATGATCATGACTTAGTGGTACCTGAGGGTTCTCAATGGGGGGAACTAGGTAAGAAAGACGTTTCGTTTTTATAGTGTTTTTGTAAAATTTCTCAAAATATTAAATATTTTTATTTCGATCGGCAAGGTCCTGAGGCGTTTCCAATGCCATACCGTAGGCGTGGCTGGTCCATTGAGATGATTTCTCCATAGGGTAGCATGAGAAATAGTGTTTTACCGAGAGAATCATCCATGATGCTCTTTTTGTAGAAGCTATGAGCTTTATTTTTGATATTTTGGTCTTCGAACGAAAAATAATCTTTTTGTAAAAACTACATGAGGATTCTACCAGCTTATTTTTCTTTGTATAATACATGTGATGTGTTATTGGATTTATAAATGTCTCAGATGTCTATCCAACACATAATTATCTAATGCATCAGTTAATGTATTTAGACATCTAGGAATGTGTTGATACTGGATATAATCAAAATAACATTCCAAGAGGTGAATTCGTAAATATACCCGTAACAAAGTAGGACTTTGAATAGCATAGACATTACTTAACTGTAGCACTATTATCTTCGAATCAATTTGTATAACCAGGCAATGAATTCCAAGTGAGATAGCAATAGTCAACAATTCGATGACGACGCTATACTCTGCTATATTATTGGTTGCACAACCGAGGCAAACACCATGTAGACTGATAAGTTCATTCGTGGGTGCATAGATTGCCCATGCAGTAGAAGCTAGGTTTTGAGTGCTACAACTAGAACCATCGACAAAGCCAAGTTAGGGTAATGAAGACTCCAACATATGAAAACCAAGCACAACGCAAGATAAGCAGTCGAGGGTAGAAACTGAATAATGAAAAAAAACACAAATGTAGCACACTATAGTATGATACAGTAAAATACAAGCACTCATGCAAAGATAGTCTAAGCATAGTACTTCTTTAAGTAAATCCCATTTCTGGGTTCACTCAAAGGAATTCCATCATAAACTACTAACTCGTAGGCTCCTTTCTCCAACACTCGTTTGATGATATAAGGGCCTCTCCACATAGCTTCAAATTTTTTGGCACCTAGAAAATATCAATCTTGTTCATAGACGAGAACTAGATCGCCCTCATAGAAAACACGTGGTTTGACATGTTTGACGTATTGGGCATTGACACATTTCTTCTGGGTTTCAATAACTAGGGTGGCATATTGATGGGCTTCATCCAATTGCATAAGATAAAACAAATGTTCTTCTTCAGCAGAGGTTTTTGGAAGAAGTTGAACGGCTAGCTTTAATGATGGGATATCACATTCAATTGGTAAGACATCTTCTAAACCATACACTAATTGGAAAGTTGTAAACCCCGTGGTAGACTTCACGAATGTCCGATAAGCCCATAATGTTGAAAAAAACATCATGTGCCAACTTGTTTTGTGAATTCCTATAATCCATCAAAGCATGGTGATAAGAACCTTGTTGATTTATTCAACTTGGCCATTGGCTTGTGGGTATTAGGGGGTTGAGTTTTCATGTCGAAGACCCAAATTTTTTGTGATCTTAGACATCATGAAGTTCCAAAAGTGGCTACCATGATTAGTGACGATAGACTGTGGGATTCCAAATCGTGTAATGATGTGATTGAATATGAATAGAGTTGTAGGTTTTCCTGTATTTTCGAATGTAGGCATCACCTAGGCCTTTTTCATGAAATAATCCACAACTACGATAATGTATCCATGCCCCCCAGTTGAGTGAAGGTTACAGGTCATGAAATCAATACCCCATTTAGCAAAAGGTCCAACAAAAACTACAGGGTGTAAATGAGTGGGATGAGATCTGATCTTATGGTTGTATGTTTGGCAAGCATGGCATTTCTGGATGACAGTTATACAATGTTTAAATAAAGAAGGCCAGAAGTACCCATATCGCAAGATCTTTTGGGCAGTGGAATACCTAGACATATGACCGCCACATGCTCCAGAGTGGTAGTCATTCAAAGCTTTCTCGGCCTCATCAAAGGTGAGACAACAACGTAAGATAGTGTCAACACCTTGGTGATAAAGAGTGTCACCAAGAATAATGTATTGATGGGCTTGATAGCGGATGCAACAACGGTCTATACTAGAGAGGTCTGGCCGGAAAGTTTGAGTCTGGAGATAAATGGAAATGTCTCCATACCAAGCATCATCAAAATTGATCAGAAAAAGGGATTCATCAGGTAAGGAATCCTCTACCACTTTTTCTATCTCAACGGAGGGAAGGTCACATATTAGTTTGGCAAACACCAAGGATTTCTTAGACTTATTGCATTCGAATTCTAAGTCAAAATCCTAGAGAATTACTATCCATTTGGATTATTTTCCACCTAGCAATTGACGTTTAGGAATGTGTTGCATAGGGTTGCAATCTGAAATTACAATGGTCTTGTGTAATAAAATATAGTGATGGAAACGTTGGACAGCTTGAACAATTGCCAAGGCCAACTTTTCAACATGTAAGTACTTGTCTTTGGTAGTCATGAGACTTCGACTCAAATAATAAATGACATGTTCATTGTGTAAATTCTCTTCTTGGACTAGAACCATGGCGGTGGTCAAGTCTGAAGCAGCGAGATAAAGGAAATAAGCTCGACTATAATCAGGCAGGAAAAGTAGTGGGGTACGGGCTAAAGTCAATTTCAAAGCGTTGAAGGCTTTGTTGGCAGTGGTGTCCCATACAAACGTAGAGCCTTTCTTTAGTAGTTGAGTAAATCTGAGTGTTAACTCAGCATAGTTTGGGATAAAACGACATAGAGAGTTTTCCTTTCCTTGCAAACTTTGTAGTTGGCAAAGTGAAGAAGGAGGAGGGAGGTTGAAAATTTCCTCAACCTTCAAAGGATCTACCATGATCCCTTGACGTGACACAATAAATCCCAAGAGTCAGCCATAATCCACACAAAAGACACATTTTTGTGGGTTTAGGCATATACGATAGAACCGACAACAAAGGAAAATGGCTCAGAGGTGGGCCGAATGATCAATACGATGCATGGAATGCGCTGGTAGGTCATCTAAATATGGTTGTACAATGTACTTAATATCATGGAAAGAATAAGACATAGCACATTGAAACTTTGCATCAACATTCTTCAAACCGAAGGACAGTTTCCGATAGAAAAAAGTTCTCCAAGGACAAATGAAAGTGGTTTTGTGTTGATCTGCAGGTAAGATATTGATTTGATTATATCCGGAGAAACCGTCCATGAGGGAGAATATTTCACTTCTAGCACAATCGTAGATGATTTGATCAACGAAGGGGGTAGGAAAGTTGTCCTTAGGACACAATTTGTTGATATCCCTATAATCAACACAGACACGGATCATACCTTGTTTTTTGTTAACTAGAAGTAGATTAGATACCCAATCGGTCAAAGCCATGGGATAAATAAAGACAGATTTAAGAAGTTTTCTGAATTCAAGCTTGATAGCAGCTACTTTACGGGGGTGGACTGGGCGAAGTCTCTGTCGGACAGGTTTAGCGTCCGGGTAGGTCTTAATTTCATGTACAACAATATTAGGGTCAATACTTGGCATCTCTTCGTAGCTCTACACGAAGATGTCACAAATTCTTGAAAAAGTGACTTATACATAACAACCTCATCGGTGGAACATGAAGATTTGATGTGGACATTTTTGACAACTCCAGGTTTAATAGATATGTCGAGGGTAAGGGTGGGTGAAATGTTACTTAAGTTCCCTTCATATAACACATCGTGTGTGGATTCAGGAACCGAAGAAATAATGACAATGGTCAACAGAGTCGATATCTGCTGATAGCTCTTGATGGTGTGTTGTTCAAGAAAGACAATGGAATGATGATGTCCATCATCCCAAGGGGTATCTTCCATTGACATAACTGATAGAATCATCTCGTCCGTGGGAAAAATAATGTGGAATGGATTAGGAGACAAATCACTGAGAGAGGGAGTAGAAGGGTTGGTCGAGTGAATGGCTTGGTAAGTAGATTCAACTGGATTTAAAGCCATCCGGTTGTCATAGCGAAGATAATCATTGGTCAGTACTATCCACGGGTCCAAAGAGATGGGAGTTTCATGGACTAAGTTGGATATCATGTTAATCGAGGCAACCAAAGGAGGTGGAATGTCGAGTGGTGGGATTGGAAATGTACCCATCAGAGTGGAATCTTTTAGTAGACCCACACCGACATTCTTGTACTTAGGGGGTGCCTTTGCAATGAAAGGTACATTGTTGGTACGTGTATCAGAGTTAAAGAAGGCTAGTTGGTCTACTGTAACTACGTTTCCCTTATGTGGAAAGTGCATGATACGAAAAAGAGTAGACATGACTGCATGCATGGAATCGATCTAGCTACGTCCAAGTAAGAGGTTGTAATCGAGAGGTGCATCAAAGACCTCAACTTCAACGTTGACTGTTTTGCCTTCTAACGTAATAGGCAATGAAGGGAGAACATTGTAGGGTTTAAAGCCAGATCCATTAAATTCTTTGAGCATGTTGTGTGATTTAGTTAAGGGAGGAGAGCCAATGACTTTCCAATAGGTGATAGACATGACACATGTCAAGGCACCCTCGTCAATAACCATTCTACAAATTTTCTTATCGGCAAAAACAACTTGTATTTGAAATGCAAGATGAGGGGTTAACCTTGGAATATGATCTTCCAAGTCAAATATTATTAAATTCATATCCATAGGGTCGATTCCACTGATAGCTTTCAACAGTGCCTTCCGTTGTGTAGGACAACTCTGAAGGACTTCGAGGGCTGACATCGTAGACGGTGCTTCTGCCATATCTTCTACGATATTGTAGTTATGGACAGCATGCACATGGGGATTGAAAGAAGATTTCTGACCCACACCCTCAAGAGGAGGGCGAAGGAATGTATCGGGGCTTGGTCATTCAAGATGAAGAGGACTATTGGAAGGTGGAGTTGAGGGAGATTGTTGAACCAATAGAGGTGGCATATCGACAACTTTCTCTTTGGAGGAGGAGTAATTTTTGGCACGAGTGGTAAGTGTGATGTCATTCTTCTTTGAATCACCATTACACATAAGTACGTAGGAGGTAGTGGAGGAAGAATGTTGATCATGGATGACCAATTGAGCCTGTTGTTGAGAAGGGAAGGGTTAAGACAAGACGACAGGTGTAGGAGGTTTGGGGGTCCCCTGGAGGAACTTCATGACCTTAGCACGTCTCGGATAGTCCTTCGTGTAGTGATCATCACCAAAGATAAGGAAAGGATAGCGAGGTTTTCATTTATCCTTATCATCAACAGCTTATGTCTTGGTCTTGTCGGATTGTGGGTTGTTATTTTTATCCTCCTTATTCCTACCCTTCCCTTTTTTGGATTTATTCTTACTGGTAGGATTCGATTGAACGACGTTCACTTCTGAAGTTTTACCAGTGGGAGGGGTGGGTGTCAGAGCAGTTTGAACATTAGAAGCACGGGATTTGGGCATGGTGTGAGAGGCCTATGTAGATTATAGTGGGGCATGGAAAGTACCTATCACACCATCAGCAGCATGAGAAGTTGTTGGGGTTGTTGAGGTGGTTGTGGTAGAAGGACGAGGTGCGATAGGGAGTAGATCGCAAAGAGTGCCCATTTGTGAATAAACGAGATCAAGATACTAGGCATGACTAATCGCTTATTATTTTGTGACAACTCCTCCCATAGCAATGTATTTAGATATTTCATTCACAAAGGATTTCGTGAACCATTATACCAATAACTAATCGGGAAGATCGAGTTTGATTAGACGTCATCTTCATCTCTAATCATGAATGCGATCGCAGATATGACTGGTTTCACTTTGCTTGAAGGAACTCAAAATCTTGGTTCCCGTTTCATAACGGATTAGCAACTGGTAGTGAGTTAGGAAATCCATAGCTAGGGTATTAAAATTGGTGAAGAAGCCTCATGGTAATTCTATATACCACTTCACGGATGAACTCATGAGGGTTAGTTGAAAAAGATGTAATCGAATGGAGTCATCCATCAAAGAGTTGGATGAAAACCAAAGGTGGAAAGTCATTACATGATTGTTCGGGTCCTCTCCTAGTTTACCATCGAACTTAGGAATATCGGATGGTAGTTTGGTTGGTATGACAGGCCAATGAGGAGAGTGACGGATAGGGTCATTCAAAATTCTAGACAGATCGGGGAGGTCCAAAGTGGCCAAAAAGGGTAATTGTCTATTCACATGAAGGTATTGGTGACTTTGGAGAGGAAGTCCCATCGGTATACCAGTAGGACCGTAAGTAGTTTACATAGATCCGAGCAGAGTCGATTGTTGGTGTGGATACATGTAGCCCATGGGTTTGGGTTAGTTAGCGATGTTCCCTTGGAAAGGAGTACTGGACTGAACATTCGGGCCCCAAGTGGGATTCAAAGAACTCGGATATGGTTGACCGTAGTTCGGGGTACTGAAACACTGGTTTGAGATGGTTTCCCCCCAGAGGGTTGTGGGTTTGATTGAAGGTTCCAAAGGTGAGCTAACAAGTTTGACGAGTTCGGTCTAGATTGTGAATTATAAGTTCCAACCTGAGAATGTCCTCCATATGGAGAAGGCACCCTAATTTGAGTGTGACCCCCAGATTTTGGTTTCCCCCCAACATAATATTGCTCCCCAGCGAGAATCTAGTAACCAGAAGTGAGTATATGATGAGTGCTACCAATTGGATTGGAGCCACTAGGGCCAGATCCGCCATGAAGAGGTAGATAAGACCCTCTGGAGAGGACCTAGGAAGGTGCGGGAACATAACCAATAGAGGTATTATGCCCAAGTGGTACTCCAGATGGAATTTGGGTATGGATGGCAGAAAAAGGGTTCAAAGTGTGATACCCAAGAGGAAGATAAGGGGTAAGTCTAGAGGAACATGGTGTACCAATGGGTGCATGGTTAACCACTGTATTCCTGGTGGGAATAGTCATAGCACAAGGAAGAATTGTAGAGTGGTCCATTTGAAAAGGGACGTTTGAACTGGGAATAACTAATTGTGCTTTTGAGCCAACAACGAGATAGGTAGTCGTACTAGAAAAATGACCTAAGGATATTGTGAGGACGAAAGATGTCTCGAGTAGCTCAGGGATGGTGGGTATATCTTCTCCTGCCCTTGAGACATAAAGGTCTCACACCATAAGAGATGGGATTCTAACTATGTCAGAAGTCTAGAAAGGATCGTCAGCTCCAAAAGGTCTGGTTAGAGTTCCAGAAGAAACAACAACAAGTTCCCTGGCATAATTCATCTAGAGAAAACGTCTTTCATATCCAAGAGGGATGTGGAAATATTCCATAGAATCGGAAATAATTCAAAAACTTTCCAAAGAGGATGAACCTTCCTCTTATATTATGTTGGTATCCTGGACTTCACTCTTTTGTAGGAGAGCCCTCTGATGTGTGAGGGGGTATAGGGGTAGAATATTCCATGTTTTCCGGTGGAAGTCCCTGTACCCTATGTGAACAATGGGGAGGGTCTATGTTGGTGGAACCAAAAATTTGACAAAAAAAATCTATGGCCAACTACAAAAACAAACAACACTCGCTAATAAAATTTAGAGTTCAAACCAAGCAAACGAACCTTCTCGTTTCGAATTCACTAGTTGGTGATGAAATCCAATGTCGTGAGACCGAGATAAGAAGGGGTTGGGCTAGGGTGGAAAATTTATGTTGATGACCTTCTTAACAGACTTACACCCTGGTGCAAACTCCCACACATAATCATGGGTATACCCTCCAAGGAGCCTGAGTGAGTTTGGCCAACGTCGATTCTAGGTACCGTGAAGACTTGGCCCTCCATAGTCACCTTGTGTAAGATCCTAAGAAGATAGGCTACTAAAGTTACCACAAACAAGAGTGATGCTTGGGGAAAAAGTCGACAGTCTGATCCACATGCAAGGGCAGGGTATCGAGCTCGAATTCAAATTGAGAGGCTTCCACTCATCATTGTGGGTATACCTTCAAGAGACCCCCATAATACGTGTAATATCTACACTGAGACCAACAAAGCAGGGTGAGTAACTCTGCCAATCTCAATGTGACCTTAGGTTTGACCCTTGTGTGAGAAGGGCTTCCCAGGACAAAATGTTGCAAATGGATTTGAACACTCCCTACCACAAGATACTATTGTGTATTTTGTGCTTTGGAGAGTGTGTCTCACGACCTATTCCAAAGCTCTAGCCTAGTTAATGTTAGTGTAAAAGAGCCCTAGAAAAAGTTACTAGTTAAATTTTAGAGTTTCACAATATTATTAAAGGTTGTTGTTACTCAATAGGGAGATGAGAATGAAACCAATGTTGTGTAAGACTTTGACCCAATAACATGCAAATAGGAATGAATGATGCAAACTTTCGTTTGATGAATTCTATCTACAGTAGGGAGAAAGTATTTTTCTGGAACAACACAACTACGATGTACAATTCTTTTTTTTATTTGAATGTAATACCAAGCAATCATGGACAATATAATTTCACTATTCGTTCTCTTACAATTTTTTGAATGCCAATATTTTTTGCATAAGCGATTACTTAAAAGACTAAAAAGACTTTAATTTTTTCCTTTCAAAAAAACAAAACAGGGATGGAACTAAGAAAGGATAAGAAATCAATGAAAATAAAACACTCAACAAGCACCCAAATTGATCTTTCAATGGAGATAAAAATAAAAATTGACAAGAAAATGTCTCTTCAAATATGAATAAGAAATGTTTTTCTGATCATTAAGAAATCCAGAATATGTAACCAACCTACAAATCCAAATCCAAACCAAGACCTTTAATCGATCAAGCACTCATACACAAGTCCAGAGATTATATCCCTGTCGACAAAAATAAAAAACAAAGATTGAAAAAAGATCAAAAAGAGGTGTTCGATCTTCGAAACCAATCAAGATCAAGCTGAAAAAATCAGGAAGTCAAGAACTAGCTTTAAAAATCCTTGTCCAGCTGACTAAAGAAAAACTGGACAACAGTAGAGGCCAAAACCCAAACCTAAAAAAAATTTCAAATGTCGTCGCAGGTGGGAAATATAACATGGTGTGGAAATGAATGATTTCTGCGAGCCCAAAAAATGCAGGGTGTGGAAATCCCGCGCTGAAACAAACCACCAGAGTGTGTAAATGAATGATTTTCGTAGGCTATCTATAAGGTGCAGTGCAGACGTGTTTGAAAAATCAAGTAATTTGGGGGAAAAGGCAAGACATCTAGGTGGACTTTTAAACCCAGGGAGAGTGAATGAGTCTCCTAGAGACTCAGAGATTGATATCAAGTGAAAAGAATAGGTCAAAAACAAATGGCCAACAAAAAACCACAATCAATTTGTTTCCCCAGTGGAGTCGCCAATTTTTTTATTGGCTAAATCAGTATATGCAAACATGAACGGATCCCCCTAGATCCACTTGGATCTAGAACAAAATAAGGTGGAACAAGATGCTTTCTCTAAGTTGCAATCATTAATTTTACTATCCAAAGAGGAATAGATAACATACCTTATGAATCTCTTCCTTATATCTTTGGTGTCTCTGCTTCACTCCAATGTTCTTGTAGAATCAGATCTGCGACAACACAAACCAACCAATGTGAAAGAAGCAATAGTAGAATTCAATGAAAACCTAAACATGTGATCAAAGAGTCATGTAATAAAACACTAATCATTTTATGGGAAAGAGACATGCCACTATATTATATTGATGAAAAGTAGAAGATACAACCGAATTGCCTTGATGTTGCAAGTTCCCTTTTAGTGGTCCTTTGTTCCAACACACACATACACTTGCTCCGAAATTTGCATGAAGATAATCCACAAAATCTTGATGGACAAATGGAGGTCTCGAGCATCAATAAGAACAATATTATTCACACAGTCTTTAGCCTATTCTTTCATCAATTCTCTTCTTAATATTACTTCTTCTTGCTTAACCTTTTCAATGAGAAGCCCATGATTATATAGGAGAAGGTGAAGTGGTTAAAAGGATGAGGATGATCCCACCAAATAAGAGAAACTAGTAGGATCACAACCATATGGATGCCACCTCACATTCTAGAAGATTCCCCTTCTAGAAACTTTGTGAAACCTCTTTCCTCTTTTATCTTTGGAACGTCGCCGCACCCTACCTATGTAGGATCCTGCAAAATCCTGTGGGCCAGCCATAGAGCAGCCTGCGTAAATGATATATTTCCGCACTTTGTAGTATGAGCAGCCTGCATACCCTTTCTGAAAAGCAGCCTTGTAGAGGAGGAAAGAAGTTTATTTTCTCAGGAAAAAATTCATGTTAGGAGCTTGAACACATGTCTGTGATATCGTCATTAGAATGACCAAAATAATGTGTAACAAATATATATTTTTCCTCCTCTTGATAAATGGCCCATATATCACTCAATTGTAAATTTGGGAACCTTCTATGTTTATGGTGTAATGCTTTCTTCTTACTACCACTACTTACTTTTGTCCGCTTTTTGTGTTATTCTTGACCACTCCCTTGTGATAGAAAAAAAATCATTATGGATAAATGTACCATTTCCAAATTTTAAAATTTCTCCTATATCAATAAAGTATGAATAATCATAACTAAATGCATTTTCTCTATCGTTTGCTGAAGAAACACATATTCATCTTTGTTCATCCTCATCTTTGCACTTTGTGCTCAAACATTAAAATGCACATTATAGAATGAAAAAGTGCCATGAAAAATGTAGTCTATTGGATTCAATTACATTCCAAATTTATTTGAAAAATGCAGGATAAATTCAAACCATGGGTTACATGCTTAGATATATTGCAGCTAAGACCCTTGGAATTTTCTCCCTGTTGCACCAAATACAAGTAATCTATATTTGGGTTTGGTCTCTCTCTTTTTTTATTCTTTAGAAATGATGTATGTTTTCTTATCAAGATTTTTTGCAACATAAAATATACTACAATAAATAACAATTAGAATTATAAATGCAACTTTTCCTAAAATAAATACATATTTTTCCATATTATATAAAAATTATAAAGTATGTTATTACAATTCATTGGGGTACAATTTTTGTTGCTTCTACCTTCATAAGTTGATTTTTTTTCCTTTTCTTCTTTCATGTTCCTTTCTTTCCCTATGTCTAGAATCATCATATGAGGAATCACCATTTAAGTCCATATGAATTGTAGATCTATTACAATGACACACTACTAAGTTAAGTACATAAAATCTATGGAATACAATATATGCATAATTTGACATGAACATTGAAAATATACATGCATAATATCAACATATGTAGAGATGTGCAGACTAAGACTTCAACATTGTTAGGTAGCTGTTGGAGCCGCCCTTGTTTTTCACCTCGCACAATTTTCAACGTTTGATACTTGAGATCTAAAGTTGTTTTTCTTCTCCTTCCGAAATCATAAGACTCTGAAATCTTGTCGCCTGAATAGCAATGCTTTTTCACTTTCAAAAGAAAGATCCATTTTGTGGAAATATGTTGGCCTTTTTGTTTTCGAATATCGCAAGTCGGATATCACAAGTCGGATATCGCAATTTGGACACTTTAATTTTTGAATTCGCAAGTTCCGAGTCGCAAAACAGCGAACTCGTTTTTCAATTTTTCGCCCAAAGCATCGACTATGGTAAAACATTTAACCCTTGTTTAGACATCGTCGGTATTTCATGCCTCGGCATTCGTCGAGGCCAAGTTTTTGTTCTTACAGCCCCGATAGCTGAGAACGCGATAGCCTTTGTGAGAACCTTGGTCGATAACTAAAGGTGAAAAACTAACCATGGTTAGTGTTGGCTCTCGACACATCGCCACTCGATACTTTCTTTCATGAAGTTAAAGTGTCCAAAACCCAGATTCACGAAATCACGACATGATTATGGCAAGATTAATTAGTCGCTTAATCTAAGTTTTTCGTCTCTTAATTCGAGCCTTAATTATCGCCACATCGCGATATCGTGACTCGGCATATCATTTCCTCAAAAGTCTGTCCTCGAATTCTCGAGTCGTGATATGGCGAGTAAATTAATTACGTAATTAAGGATGCGCCAAATCACGATTACCACTGATTACATTAAAATCGGCACTCGCGGTCTCGCGAGTTAAAGGGTCAAAATATGAAAAGGAAGTTCACGATGCAGCGAAAGACGAGAAAGTTTTTAAGTCGTCAAGTTTGGTAATTTTAAATTAAACGAAGTACGCCCCGTGCTTCAAGGTTGGCACACTTCACGAGGTATTTACTTGCTCTCCATAACCCGAGTACTTGTCAAGCCGCCCAATATTGATGACATTAATGATAAATTAGGGTAAATCCACGAATAAATCAGATCAGATTTATACAATAAATTTGGTTTTATTTGCGATTTGACAAGCTTATTTCAAAAGTATAGCATTTTCAAATATATATGAAAGTTTCATTCTGTTCTAAAACATTTCTCTTAAGTGCATAGAACTCACTTTTCTTCGAGGAAACTCATCTCTGCATGTTTACACAGTTCTACTGCAGAAGAACAAAAAAGCAAGCTTCAGTTATGGTGCCAAGAAGAGCAGCGAAAGCAAATGTCGAGGTTGCGGCACAGGGTCTGGACAACGTCTCAGATACTTCACCTCGGACGGGTGGCTCAATACCCACCTAGTCATCTATTTCAGACATTCTACAATCTGAGTTGGTAAACTGTTCAGACTCTGATGACTATAACCTTGATATTGTGAAGGATGACCTGAACACTAAGTACAAGACAATTGTTCAGTCAGGAATGCACCAGACCTTGGTTGCTCCCATACTACGACATGATCCGATGGGCATTGGATCACATTGACCTGCCTTTTAGGACTATCGTAAATGACCGATAGACCATGACCGGGACTTTTAGGCCCGAGCATATCCAATCTATGTATAAGCTCCCAGCAATTTCTGAATAGACATATGGCAAAGAATTCCTGGTGGACTTCAAAAAGAAGGAGTGCGAAGAATATGACAAAACCATGCCAAGCTTGATAAAAGATTGGGTTTCACATTCCATGACATTCAGAGTGAATGACAAGGGCGTATATTCAATTTCTTCTTTGGAGCCACAGTTTATGTATGTGGCGATGATGACTTGTCAGCTTTTTGGATGGGAGGATACCGCACATTTTTACATCCAGTGGGTACCTCTCATCTTTCGAGTGGCAGAAGGTTCCTCATTCAATTGGGCAAAAATGCTCTCCGATAGTTTGTTCAACAGGGTCATCGAGTACCGGGAGCAAAAAGCAGTCGGAAAACCATCCGGATTCTTCATGTCCGCGTATATCATGGACGCAATATGCTCCATGACGCCTTTTCCTTTAATGAATTGGGCTTGGAGTCCAACCCATGAGAAGACTGTTCATGAGTACCACGATAAGCTATGGGAAAATAATGCGAACAAGTTTATTTATGAGATTGTTAACTGGGTGATGGTGCCCCTGCACATCACCATTTTTGGTCTTTCGCCACACCGCATCTCGGATAGCATTGTTGCGAATCTGAGCCATATCACGGACTGGTACATGGAAGAGAAATTCTCCTATTTTAGAGTGTTTGGAGCTGCTGTCCCTCCTTCGGCACTACCGCTGTTCATCCCTGACAAGCTGGCCTGTCGCGAGATTGCTCGACAAACAGTAATCGACGGAGTGAGCAAAGAGCTCAAAGCGTCATCAAAAAAGGTATGGTCATTTTTCCCTATTCGGCTAAATTCCTATTCCTTATTAGATTTTGGACATGCTAAGGCTGAGGCTGCAGCCATTGAAGACTTGAGCCTAGTCTCTATCGAGTACAAAAAGCATGATCCATAGGGGATTGTAAACACTCATTTGGGAAATTGTGGATTAAATAGGTTCGAACATGAATGATCACCCTCGGATGATGTTTTCCGAGGGGTGAGGTCCTATTCGGAGGTGCAATTTCGAATCGGATCCCTAGCACCCGAAGACAGGACCTCAGTTTTAAAATTTCAGGAGCATAGGAAACGATGTCTCCCCATGGTGCTGGGAGGTTTGGGACTTTCCAAGGATAAAGAAAAGGAGGCTGAAAGTTCTGGGGGGCAAACCTCTAACCCCAAAAAACGTCAGGAAGGGGAGTAGAAGAAGAGTCCTGAGTGGGAGAAGAATCCCGAAACAAAGAAAAATCCCGAAAAGGAGAAGAGTCCTGAGCAGGAGAAGAATCCAGAAAAGGAGAAGAGTCCTGAGCGGGAGGAGAATCTTGAAACAGAAAAAGAGACCACTGATCCTCCCAAGGAGCATAGTTCGAAGGTGGAAATAAAAGACACAGACCCACCAGAAACTCAGAATCTGGAGGCAGGGACGAAGACCTATGACCCCCCGAAAGAGCAAGATCCACTCAGCACACCAGGGAAGGGTGCGAAGCAGATCGGGCAACCCATCACCTCTGTCACACCCTTGCAGTCGGCACAGGGAGGCATTAGCGAGGGATGGATATTTGGTGAATAACTGAGACCTATAAGGGAAGAGGAACTCCCTCCTAATGAATTCTTCTTTGACAAAAAGAGGAAAGCTGTGGTGAAGCGAGAATTTTATCAAGAGGGAGAGTCCACTGTTAAAAAATTCAAAGTGATGTCCAAGCCTTCACAACTTGTCACCCAGTTTGTGGACAAGTGTATAATGTACACTGAATCGATGCGAGGACAGGCACCTAACACTTCTTGAAGATAGAATAGGTGAAATGGAGTTATTTCGCTCCCCCCAGCTGTCAATGCAAAACCTTCACAACTTGTATTTTATTTTTTGGACAAATGTATCATATGTATTAAATCTAAGCAAAAACAAGCACCTGGCACTTTTTTGAAAACGGATCCGGACAGATGGAGTAATTTGGCTCTTCTGAACCGAGAGGCAAATTTTGTATAAATACATCACAAAAAGAAGAGATAAAGGCTGGACTTTTTGGTGCTCATTGTAATAGAGTTTTCTCATGAAGGAAATTAATACAAAGCAAATTGAAGATTCCCGATTCTGTCACAACTATATTTCAAGTTTGTTTTGTTATGTTCTTTGTTTCTTTTCATTTTTCTCTACATAATTGATGTGTAATCACTATAATTTAGTAAAACCACTACTGTAGTGAAGGGATTTCATTTTTCGGTAATTGTTTCTTGTCTTTCCTCTGCACCAACTATCAGTGGGTGTAAGACCAATTTACAGTTACAAAATTTTATGTTTATTTACACCATGTCAACTATGTTCATGACAATTTCTTCTTCTGTGTATACGTGAGTTTTCTATTGATAGGAATTTTACGTTATTTGCAGCTAGATGTTTTTCTTTCATTTCACATCTTTTACTAAAAGTAATACATTACAGGAAAGGGCCTTTAGTTTGTATTCCTATTTTGTTCCTCATGTGAAAATTTCTCTTATCTCGACCGAATTGAAACAGCGTTAAAATCTCTCGTTAAATCATTTCCATACTGGTATTGTTCCTCAATGACTGTACCTACAACAACTCAGCCAAATATTCAACCCGGGCTATCTAATAAAGTACATATCGCTTTGAATCTTTTTGACACAATCCTTAGAATTGCGAACACCCAGGAAGAATTGGAACGTTCATGGGCAGCCATTGAACAAGATATTGTTACACAGGAACAGTTGGAAGCTAGACAACGAGAACACATAAATCTTCATTAGTTTCCTATACCGAAGGTTAATATAATCCTTTATCAACCTTTCATACTTTCGGATGCCTTGACACTGTACTTTTAAGACTTAAGTACAGACTCAGGAACAACATCTTTCTGGCGCCGTTGCCGGGGAGCGAAGTTACGAAATCGTTTCCCTGGGAAAACGACAAACTATTTCGTTGATAGTGTTACTCTTTAATAGTGAACATAGAGTGCACATCGCTTTAAGGCTTGTTTAAATATTTCACTTGGCGACTCCACTAAAACACAAACTGGCGTCTAGTAGAAGGCATACCAGACAGAACCTGGATGGCAAGCTGATTACGCCTGTTAATAATCCTGAAAAGATCTTAAGAGCGAGAGGTTCATTTGAGGCAACCGCTTTAGTTAATAAACCCAAAAATCCACTTCTAAAGACTAAATCCACTTCAGAACCTCCTTCTTCTGGTAGCCCTCTATCTGACACCAAATATCCATAAGCAAACTACTCAGAATTTAGGAGTGAGCCACATCAGACTTTCCAATCTATAAACAAGGGTAAAGGCCCTTTGGAAAGATCTTCGTCATTTAACACACCAACCTTTCTTCGGCAGAACTTCCCAGTTTCACCTGATTCAAAAGAGTGTGTTACACCCTCATTCCCTACTCCCAAGTCGATGGCAGGCGTCGGAGGAGGAGGTGGAGGACAACCGAATGTCCCTCCTCCTGAAGTATTTGCAAAGGTAGCAGTGAGATACGCTCCCCTGGTTTTACCTGTTCCCCTCCATGATTTACCTAACAACTACATCACAAATCTTCCTAAGTTCACTGGGGAGGGAGATCTAACCACAGACAAGCATATAAACTTTTTTGACCAGTTCGCAGATATCTGTGGTGTTGATCATGAAGGTGTTTACTCCAGACTACTTGTCCAGACCTTCGAAGGATAGGTCCGAACTTGGTTTCGAAGTCTTCCTCCAGCTTCTATTTGGACATATCATGCCTTGGAAGATGCTTTCCTCAGACAATGGGGAGAGCAAAAGGATCACTTGTATTACCTTACTGAGTTTGGATCCCTAAAGAAAAAGAATTCAGAAATCGTTATGGAATTTATTTTGATATTCAACAAACTTTATAATAAAATTCCAGCCGCTGTTAAACCTTCCGAACCCTCAGCCAAAGTAACTTTTGCGGGAGCCTTCGGACCTGATTTTGCATTACTTTTGCGAGAAAGAAGAGGAGACACCCTGAATAGAATGCAAGATGATGATGCCGAAATAGAATCTAATATGATGGCTTTAGGTAAGTTAAAAACTAAAGTAGAAACAATCAACCGTGATAATAGACGATATAGGGAACCAACGGGTCCTTCTAGGTCAAATAGATACACTGATGACATAGTGGATGATATGGCCCGAATAATTAAAGATCTGTCTAACAAAATCTCTAGGATGGAGTTGGATCAGGATAAAGATGATTCTTCTAATAAAAGGGACTTCAGGAGAAACCCAAATTCCCAAAATCAACAGAGGCAAATAAAGAATGAAGATCAAAAAATACAAGCTCCACTAAAAAACGAAAATTTTGTAGGAGCAAGTGACCTCCAAGATTTCAGAGATTCGAAAGATGAAGTTGCATGTTTCGGTGATGAATGTTCGCAACCATTTCTAACCAGGGAAGAGTATGAGAAATCTTTAAATATCCCTCAACTACCTGATTAAGAAGAAGAGGGTGATCATACTGACCTCTTCTTATCTCAGCTAGAAATAGAAATGATAGCGGCTGATTTCCAACCCAGATACAATCTGAGATCAAAAAATAAGCCCACCTCCACTGACCAACCTAAGAAAATTCTGCCAAGGGGTCAATCTCAAGAGCCTCCTTTGGGAGACACATTGTTACCCAGCAATAAAGTCAATATGACAAAGACTCAAGAGTTTGGGGTGAAAAAAGTCGAAACCCAAACAAAGGAAACAGGGCCGACAAATAAACTTACATCTGCGACTAAGGTCATGATTGATAAAGTGATCCAGACAAACAAGTTGGAAAAAGAAAACTCGGAAGTCTTAACCAAAGAAGCAGACAAGACCAATACATCTTACAATTTTGAAAATGAATTAAATAAAATTAAGATACCGATTCCTTTGGTAGAACTAGCAAAAAACCCTACTTATCGAAAGCAAATCGCCAAAGTGATGGGTGTTTATGAGCCAGAAAGTCACTCCGACATTATCAACCTAGAAGATGACAGACCTAACATCACCTTTGGTCCTCATTTTGAGGGATTCAAAGACAACGTCTCTCCTTTCTATATCACCCTGAATATACATGACCAGTTACTGCATAACTGCATGTTAGACTCTGGGGCTTTGCATAATGTTATGCCCAAAACTATAATGGAGAGGCTAGGGCTCCAGATCACTAGACCCTATGGAGACCTATACTCATTTGATTCAAGAAAGGTTAAATGTATGGGAATGATAAAAGATCTGGTAGTTACCCTAGCTCAGGTCCCGGTCAAAAGTATCCTGATGGATGTGGTTATTGTGGATATTCCCCCTAAATATGGTATGTTATTATCCAGATCATGGGGAGCCAAGTTGGGGGGTTCTCTACAACTAGACATGTCATATGCCACAATCCCAATTTTCGGTGGTCTATTTACCCGTTTGTACCGAGAAACGAGATTAGCATATACTATCAGTGATCCTCTGAATCCAAATAACTTTCCCATTTACATTGCAGACCAAGATCTGTGGAATTGCATATTATCATTTGATGATGGATTGGATGGATGTCCAGAAGAACTTGATAAGAAGCAGGAGGAGCTCAACCCTTTGACTGAGCAACTATGCAGAAATGGTATCTGGAAAATGTACTTCGATGGTGCTTCATCTTCTGAAGGAGCTGGTGCCGGCATACTTTTGGTAGCACCTGAAGGTAAGTTTACCATTCCGTTCTCATATCGCTTGTAGTGGGACATAGATTACACCAATAACGTATGCGAGTATGAAGCATTAGTTTTAGGTTTAGAGGCTGCAAAGAAGTTAAACATAAAAAATTTGGAGGTTTACGGTGACGCTGAATTGATAGTGAAACAAGTAAACCGACAATA
>CBVK0101273713.1:0-12188 GCA_900067695.1 Picea abies | reverse complement strand
TAAAAGTCCATTTTATTCCTCGCACAGAGAATCTACATGCTGACGCATTGGCTAAGGCAGCCTCAACCTTTTCCCCTCCCACAAATGTTAAACTGAAATATCATATTGAAATCAGATATAAGCCCTCTATACCAGACAATGTCCGACACTGGCAGGTCTTCGAAGATGACGAACAAATTTAGAAATTTCTTATAGCAATAGGTGAGTTCTCGGAAACCCATCTAGATCAAGAAAACCAAAACGACCCGATGTGGATTATGCAAGAAGATGAAGATCCTAAAACCTTCCGAGAAAAAATAGCGGATCATCTAATGTTGGTCCTCAAAAATAACCAAATCCCGAAGGGCTTAATTCCTTTGGAAAGACTCTTCGATCAGAATGACATACCTGTGAAGTCCACTTTACAACCCCAACCAGAAGAGGTGGAGGATTGCAACATAGGAACTGAAAAAGATTCCAGGATAGTAAAGATATCTAAATTCCTCCCTCCTAAGGTAAAAGAACAGTACAAAGACCTACTCAGGCAGTATAAAGATGTTTTCGCCTGGTCCTATGATGAGCTTCGAACATATGATACTTCTATAATTGAGCACAAGATACCTTTGAATCCTGGAGTTAAGCCTTTTAGGCAGAAGCTCAGGCAGTTTAACCCCATTTTGTTACCCGTTATTGAAAAGGAAGTAAAAAATCTCTTAGACACAAAAATAATTGTACCTCTAAGGTACTCAGACTGGGTAGCAAATTTAGTCCCCGTCAGAAAAAAGAACAGAGAAATCAGACTGTGTGTGGATTTCCGGAACTTGAATAGGTCCTCTCTCAAGGATAATTATCCGCTTCCTAAAATGGACTACATCCTATAAAGGGTAGTTGGAGAAAATCAGATGTCTATGATAGATGGATTTTCTGGGTACAACCAAATCGCCATGAACAAGCAAGATAGAGAAAAAACCTCTTTCACCACGCCATGGGGTACATTCATGTATGATAAAATGCCTTTTGGTTTAATGAATGCAGGGGCTACCTTCTAGTGCGCCATGGATATCGCTTTCGTTGGAGAAAGAGATAGGTTTGTAGTAATCTACCTCGACAACTTAACAGTTTTTTCTAAAACCAATGAAGAACATTTGATCCATTTAAAACAGACTTTCGAGAAATGCCACAGGTATGGTCTATCTCTAAACCCAAAGAAATCACATTTCTCTATGCAGGAAGGTAAGCTTCTAGGGCATATCGTATTTAAATATGGGATCAAGATTGATCCTAAGAGGGTTGAAGCGATACAAACAATCAGGATTCCTAGAAATGTTAAAGAAATTCAAGCTTTCTTAGGAACAATAAAGTTTTTACGAAGGTTTATACCAAATTTCGCTGAGATTGTCAAATTGATCAGAGGAATGCTAAAGAAAGATAGCAAAGTAAATTGGAAAACCGAGGCTAAAGTGTCATTCGAGCATATTAAAAGAGTCATCAGCGAGGCACCTGTGTTAACAAGCCCAAATTACTTAAAATATTTCCTCATCTTCTCATTCTCTTCTCAACATACTATCGCCGTGGTGTTGCTGCAAAAAGATGATGAAGGCTTTGAGCACCCAATCACGTTTTTTAGCAAGAGCCTCAGGGACACTGAACTAAAATATGATATAATAGAAAAACGGGCGTATGCAATGGTCAAAGCGCTAAAAGCATTCAACTCTTACATTCTACATTCAAAAATTATCGCGTACGTACCAACCAGTGTTGTAAAGGATATATTGGTACAGCCGGACAGTGATGGAAGACAAGGACATTGGCTCGCTAAGATACAAGAATTTGATCTAGAAATCAAACCTACTAAATTGATAAAGGGAAAGGGTCTGGCCAAAATTTTGGTTGAATCGAACCTTAGAGCTCTCGACATCAATTGCCTACAGGGGGAAGACGGAGACACACGTTTGCAAGAGCTGGGTGACCAAACATATCCAAGCGAGGTTGAAGAAAAATTCATGTCATCAGACTGGTATAAAGATATATTTTTCTATTTATTAAACCTGAAACGACCAGATGGACTAACACCAGCCAAATACAGAACCTTAAAACTCCACGCTGTAAAATATTGCATCTCCAAAAATCAACTATACTGGAAGGATCCCCTGGGGTTTTTACTGGTCTGTCTGGTTGAGTCGGAAACTCCACGGGTCATAGAAGAATTTCATGAAGGAGTCTGTGGAGGGCACCATGCATGGAGAGCCACAACCTATAAGATCTTGCGGGCCGGATACTATTGGCCGAAATTATTCTCGGACGTCAATTCCAAAGTACGTGCCAGTTACTCATGTCAAATATTTGCTAGTAAACAGAAAATCCCTGCATTACCACTCGTTCCAGTAAAAAATGAAGCCCCATTTCAACAATGGGGATTAGACTTCATAGGGGAAATCAATCCCCATTCCATTTCTCAACATAAGTGGATCTTAACAGCCACAGATTATTTTTCGAAGTGGGTGGAAGCAATTCCAACAAAAAGGGCAATAGAATCGGTGGTGATTGACTTCTTGGAAGATAACATCTTATCAAGATTTGGGTGTCCTCGAAAGATTGTTACCAACAACGCCCAGGCCTTCAAGTCCATGGCTATGATCGACTTCTGCCAGAAGTACAGTATCGTTCTCGGCCATTCCACTGCTTATTACCCTCAGGGAAATGGGCTAGCCGAATCATCTAACAAGAGCTTGGTAAATGTAATAAAAAATGTATTGGATCAAAACAAAAGGTCCTGGCATGTACATTTGAAGTACGCGTTGTGGGCAAACTGCATCAGCACTAAAAGGTCTATCAGCATTTCACCGTTTCAAATGGTCTATGGGACCAAGGCGGTTCTGCCCATAAACTTAGCACTGCCAGTGATGAAATTGTGGTAGGATCAGAATGAAGAGCCCAATCATGTGACCAGAAGAATTAACCAACTCATTGAGGTTCAACAGTTCAGAGTGGAGGTTGATGAGAAAATGCAAAAATATCAGGACGATATGAAAGCATTGTTCGATCTTAGGGTGAAGGACAGAGAGTTCCTCCCAGGTGACTTGGTGTTAAAATGGGATACAAGAAGGGAAGAAGCCGCAAAGCATGGCAAGTTTGACCACCTTTGGTATGGGCCATTCAGGGTCTCGGCTCCAGAAGGAAAGAATTCCTTTCTTCTGGAAAACATCGATGGAGAAGTTCTAAGTGCCCCTGTCAACGAGTGATATCTAAAGCACTATATGATGTGACAGTGGTTGGGTAAAAAAGAAAATAAAATATAAATTTTATTATGAGTTTCTGTATATATTCAAATTTTTGGTTTTCGTTCTTAAATTTTCAACACATTTTCAAACCGGATTTTTCGTTTGTTGTAGGGTTCTGGCCTCAGGAGAAATTAGCTCAAGACATAAGGTGCAGATCAGTGTTGGAAATAGGGTGACATAAAACAGGTGATACATAAGATAGTTCATAATCCCCAAAGAAATTGAAAAGAAAAGACAGAGGTCAGTTTTCTCAATACTCAGATCATGAAAGGTTGTTTTTAGCAATCTAAAGTAATATTGTTCAAATTGCAATATAAAGAGCTAGATAACAGGATTATTTTTGGCTTTGATCTTTAAACAAAAATTTGAATGAATATGTTAAATCCAAAAGCATTCAGTCATAATTTTTGTTCCCAAATGCATTCGAAGACTAGTCCAGAACTGTTGTGACCTTTTTTTATATATTAAGCCATTTTGATTGCTGCCTTGTTTTCTGTTTATATTCGGACCTAACTTTTAGTAAGTCACTATTTTCCCAAGCCTATGAGAAGGGGTAAAGATGTTGTGTTTCGAGCCTTAGGGATTCCGAAGAAGATCTTAATAAGAAAGCTAGTCTTCACAACTACTCGATCCTTTGCTAAGCTAAGGAACGTTTATAGCGATCCTAACTTCCTAGGTTTTTCAATAACGTCTGAAAATTCTAAGCTTGCTCGAACCGGATGTTCCTTAAAATTTTATTATTCTCCCCTGTCTCCCTAAGAACTAAAGGTCTTGTGAGGGTCAAAAGAAGGTTGATACCGAGTAATCAAAATAAGTTGACAGACCTCCGATAAAAAATATTACACAAATCTCAGCCCTGATATAAACTGATTGCTCCCATCTTCGTGTTTTAAAGATAAATACCTAGTCCATTAAGGTGGTGAAAGGAAATTCAGAAATGATTTCCCCCACCTAGTCCATTAAGCCCCCACCTAGTCCATTAAGACGATGAAAGGAAATTCAAAAATGATTACCCTCATCTTAGCGTTTAAATGCATAAATATTTTCCGAAGTGGTGAAAAGAAATTCAGTAAAAAAGGGGTCAAACAACTTCACCGGGGTATTGAACAGGCTCGCTGGCAGTGAAGCAATGTCTGAGAGATCTATAAGGATGTTATACATAAACATCAATCAACTCTGGTAATCAACGCCTTCTGAAAACCTGATCATTTCCCCAAATTCCGATGGGACTTCCCTATTTTAGATTATATAATATCATTCTTTTGATGCAAGCTGAGAATCACAAGACCCGTTGAATATCCTAGGACCGTTACGACTATCTTGAAGCATTCCCCAAACTTAGTAGTGAGAAAGGGAAAATTGCGAAGGTGACTTCAGCTGTGTTTGGAAAAAATATTTGAGTTCGAAAAAGTTTCTGGGTTATCAAACGAAAGTTTTTTTTTCCCCCTTTCTATCTTTTTCCTTGGATTTTTCTCTTGATTTTAGCCTATGACTCCATTTACCCAATTTTGGCACCTGGTCTACTGTTCTTCCCGCCTCACAGGGAAGCGGGATCCCTAGTTGGAGCCTATGTTGGAGCCGCCCTTGTTTTTCACCTCGCGCAATTTTCAACGTTTGATACTTGAGATCTAAAGTTGTTTTTCTTCTCCTTCCGAAATCATAAGACTCTGAAATCTTGTCTCCTGAATAGCAATGATTTTTCACTTTCAAAAGAAAGATCCATTTTGTTCAAATATGTTGGCCTTTTTGTTTTCGAATATCGCAAGTCGGATATCGCAAGTTGGACACTTTAATTTTTGAATTCGCAAGTTCCGAGTCGCGAAACTGCGAACTCGTTTTTCAATTTTTCACCCAAAGCATCGACTATGGTAAAACCTTTAACCCTTGTTTAGACATCGTCAGTATTTCATGCCTCGGCATTCGTCGAGGCCAAGTTTTTGTTCTTACATCCCCGATAGCCAAGAACGCGATAGCCTTTGTGAGAACCTTGGTCGATAACTAAAGGTAAAAAACTAACCATGGTTAGTGTTGGCTCTTGACACATCACCACTCGATACTTTCTTTCATGAAGTTAAAGTTTCCAAAACCTCGATTCATGAAATCACGACATGATTATGACAAGATTAATTAGTCGCCTAATCTAATTTTTCTGTCTCTTAATTTGAGCCTTAATTATCGCCACATCGCGATATCGCGACTCGGCATATCATTTCCTCAAAAGTCTGTCCTCGAATTCCCGAGTCGCGATATGGCGAGTAAATTAATTACGTAATTAAGGATGCGCCAAATCACGATTACCACTGATTACATTAAAATCGGCACTCGCAGTCTCGCGAGTTAAAGGGTCAAAATATGAAAATGAAGTTCACGATGCAGCGAAAGACGAGAAAGTTTTTAAGTCGTCAAGTTTGGTAATTTTAAATTAAACGAAGTACGCCCCGCGCTTCAAGGTTGGCACACTTCACGAGGTATTTAATTGCTCTCCATAACCCGAGTACCTGTCAAGCCACCCAATATTGATGACATTAATGAGAAATTAGGGTAAATCCACGAATAAATCAGATCGGATTTATACAATAAATTTGGTTTCATTTGCGATTTGACAGGCTTATTTCAAAAGTACAGGATTTTCAAATATATACGAAAGTTTCGTTCTGTTCTAAAAAATTTCTCTTAAGCACATAGAACTCACTTTTCTCCTAGGAAACTCATCTCCGCATGTATACACAAGTCTACTACAGAAGAACAAAAAAGCAAGCTTCAGTTATGGCGCCAAGAAGAGCACGAAAGCAAATGTCAAGGTTGCGGCACAGGGTCTGGACAATGTCTCAGATACTTCACCTCAGACGAGTGGCTCAGTACCCACCTGGTCATCTATTTTAGACATTCTACAATCCGAGCTGGTAAACTGTTTAGACTCTGACGACTATAACCTTGATATTGTGAAGGACGATCTGAACACTAAGTACAAGACAATTGTTCAGTCGGGAATGCACCTGGTTGCAACCAGACCTTGGTTGCTCCCATACTACGACATGATCCGATGGGCATTGGATCACATTGACCTGCCTTCCAGGACTATCGTAAATGACTGACAGGCCATGATCGGGACTTTTAGGCCCGAGCATATCCAATCTATGTATAAGCTCCCAACAACTTCTAAATACACATATGGCAAAGAATTCCTGGCGGACTTCAAAAAGAAGGAGTGCGAAGAATATGACAAAACCATGCCAAGCTTGATAAAAGATTGGGTTTCACATTCCACGACATTCAGAGTGAATGACAAGGGCGTATATTCAATTTCTTCTTTGGAGCCACAGTTTATGTATGTGGCGATGATGACTTGTTGGCTTTTTGGATGGGAGGATACCGCACATTTTTACATCCAGTGGGTACCTCTCATCTTTCGGGTGGCAGACGGTTCCTCATTCAATTGGGCAAAAATGCTCTCCGATAGTTTGTTTAACAGGGTCACTGAGTACCGGGAGCAAAAAGCAGCCGGAAAACCATCTGGATTCTTCATGTCTGCATATATCATGGACGCAATATGCTCCATGACGCTTTTTCCTTTAATGAATTGGGCTTGGAGTCCAACCCATGAGAATACTGTTCATGAGTACCACGATAAGCTGTGGGAAAATAACGCGAACAAGTTTATTTATGAGATTTTTAATTGGGTGATGGTGCCCCTGCACATCACCATTTTTGGTCTTTCGCCACCCTGCATCTTGGATAGCATTGCTGCGAATCTGAGCCGTATCGCGGACTGGTACGTGGAAGAGAAATTCTCCTATTTTAGAGTGTTCGGAGCTGCCTTCCCTCCTTCGACACTGCCGTTGTTCATCCCTGACAAGATGGCCTGTCGCGAGATTGCTCGGCAAACAGTAATCAGCGGAGTGAGCAAAGACCTCAAAGCGTCATCAAAAAAGGTATGGTTGTTTTTCCCTATTCGGATAAATTCCTATTCCTTATTAGATTTTGGACATGCTAAAGCTGAGGTTGCAGCCATTGAAGACTTGAGCCTAGTCCCTATCGAGTACAAAAAGCATGATCCATAGGGGATTGTAAACACTCATTTGGGAAATTGTGGATTAAAGAGGTTCGAACATGAATGTTCGCCCTCGGATGATGTTTTTCGAGGGGCGAGGTCCTATTCGGAGGTGCAATTTCGAATCAGATCCCTAGCGCCCGAAGACGGGACCTCAGTTTTAAAATTTTAGGAGCATAGGAAACGATGTCTCCCCGTGGTGCTGGAAGGTTTGGGACTTTCCAAGGATAAAGAAAAAGAGGCCGAAAGTTCTAGGGGGAAAACCTCTAACCCCGAAAAACATCAAGAAGGGGAGCAGAAGAAGAGTCCTGAGTGGGAGAAGAATCCCAAAACAAAGAAAAATCCCGAAAAGGAGAAGAATCCTGAGCAGGAGAAGAATCCAGAAAAGGAGAAGAGTCCTGAGCGGGAGGAGAATCCCGAAACAGAAAAAGAGACCACTGATCCTCCCAAGGAGCATAGTCCAGAGGTGGAAATAAAAGACACAGACCCACCAGAAACTCAGAATTTGAAGGCAGGGATGAAGACCTCTGACCCCCCGAAAGAGCGAGATCCACTCAGCACACCAGGGATTGGTGTGAAGTAGATCGGGCAACCCATCACCTCTGTCACACCCTTGTAGTCAGCACAGGGAGGTGTTAGCGAGGGATGGATATTTGGTGAATAACTGAGACCTATAAGGGTAGAGGAACTCCCTCCTAATGAATTCTTCTTTGACCAAAAGAGGAAGGTTGTGGTGAAGCGAGAATTTTATCAAGAGGGAGAGTCCACTGTTAAAAAATTCAAAGTGATGACCGATGGGATGAATAAAAGGAAAGATGAATTTGCCACGGAAATTGCAGGAACGCTAGGAGCATATGCGACGGCAAATCAATTCTCGGTCGAAATGTTAAAGAAGCAGCTCAAAGAAAAAAATCGCCTGATCAAGACTCTTGAGGCCAGGGTGGCTTTGGCAGCAGAAAGCACTAAGAGTCAAGCAAGCGGAGATATCGAGTTGGCCCGATTGGCTGACAAGAAAGAAATTGAAGTCCTCAAGACCAAGATGGAACAAGCAAATTCTACAATCCGAGATGATCGGGTACAATCGGGCCAGCAGAGGGATACGATTACACAGCTGTAGACTCAGTTGGAGGTCGCAGAAAGCAAGGTGGTTGACATCGAGATCGTTAAATCCCAAGCAATCGATATTCGGAGAAAGATCTCCTCCGCTCAACACCATCTGCTAAATAACGTAGGAGAGATTTGAGAAGACTGTTTGTTAATACATCGGATCTCCGAGAATCTGACTGACAAAGAAAGAAATGCAGAGGCTACTCGGGTCGCTTTCCAAGAGGCAGTGATAGCGACCAACAACAGGTTTTCAAGGCCTCCCGGGCTCACCATTGCCGAACAAACCAGGGTTAATATCTTGTTAAAAAATTGGGAACATGATATTACTTTAAGCAAGGAGCAGGCTCAAAAAGTGACAAATTCGTTAGAAGAGGCTGTCAATAACATAAATGGTGAGCAGTTAGGGATAGAGATTGGAGGTCACACAGAGGCGCTGAGGCAAATAAATATAGATCGGATTTCTCTCGACATAAAAGAGAAGAATGAGAGAAATTCGACGGAAATCTCCAAGATGGACAGGGTAGACCCAGCTCAAATCTACAAACATTTGATTCAACCCAGTGCACAACTTGGTGCCCTTGAACTCGTTGATATACAAATAGATGATAAGCTTCCACAGTTGGCATGAGAGTGCTATTTGGCCGAAGCCCGTTGTCAGGCCGAGCCTTCACAGCTTGTCACCCAGTTTGTGGACAAGTGTATAATGTACACTGAATCCATGCGAGTACAGGCACCTAACACTTCTTGAAGATAGAATAGGTGAAATGGAGTTATTTCACTCCCCCTAGCTGTCAATGCAAAACCTTCACAGCTTGTATTTTATTTTTTGGACAAATGTATCATATGTATTAAATCTAAGCAAAAACAAGCACCTGGCACTTTTTTGAAAATGGATCCGGACAGATGGAGTAATTTGGCTCTTCTGAACCAAGAGGCAAATTTTGTATAAATACATCACAAAAAGAAGAGATAAAGGCTGGACTTTTTGGTGCTCATTGTAATAGAGTTTTCTCATGAAGGAAATTAATACAAAGCAAATTGAAGATTCTTGATTCTGTCATGACTGTATTTCAAGTTTGTTTTGTTATGTTCTTTGTTTCTTTTCATTTTGCTCTACATAATTGATGTGTAATCACTATAATTTAGTACGACCACTACTATAGTGAAGGGATTTCATTTTTCGGTAATTGTTTCTTGTCTTTCCTCTGCACCAGCTATCAGCGGGTGTAAGACCAATTTACAGTTACAGAATTTTCTGTTTATTTACACCATGTCAATTATGTTCATGAAAATTTCTTCTTCTGTGTATACGTGAGCTTTCTACTGATTGGAATTTTATGTTATTTGCAGCTAGATGTTTTTCTTTCATTTCACATCTTTTACTAAAAGTAATAAAGTTACGAGAAAGGGCCTTTAGTTTGTAATCTATTTTGTTCCTCATGCGAAAATTTCTCTTATCTCGACCGAATTGAAACAGTGTTGAAATCTCTCATTAAATCATTTCCATACTGGTACTATTCCTCAATGACTGTACCTACAGCAACTCAGCCAAATATTCAACCCGGGCTATCTAATCAAGTACATATCACTTTGAATCTTTTTGACACAATCCTTAGAACTGCGAACACCTGAGAAGAATTGGAACGTTCATGGGCAGCCATTGAACAAGATATTATTACACAGGAACAGTTGGAAGCTAGACAACGAGAACGCAGAAATCTTCATTAGTTTCCCATACCAAAGGTTAATATAATCCTTTATCAACCTTTCATACTTTTGGATTCCTTGACACTGTACTTTTAAGCATTAAGTACAGACTCAGGAACAACAGTAGCGAAGGAGTTATTTACAAAAAAATTATTGGAATTGATGGTTATCATTGCTTGATCAAACAACCCAACTTAACTTCCTATCAAATGAACAGGCTAAAGTGATAATTTCAAATGTATACAAGGGAAACTAAGGAAAAGTTCATAAAAGATGTCATATTCATGGAAATGAGAGAGTTTTGGAATGATATTCAATTAAATTTTGAATGTGAGGTCAAGGAAACCTTGAATCTCATTTGATCATTCCAACTTGCACCAATTTACCGCCAAAATTGAAAAATATTAACAAAAGTGTTGGTACTCAAGCCTAGAAACTAGTAAACATTTTGTTATATAATTGGTGTTTTATCATACATAGATTCCTAACTTTTCTTATATAGGGAAAATTTTCCAACCGTTAACCTTCGTTTCCTCTAAAATTACACCATGACATCTCTCCATTCATAATTTTGGGTTGATTTTAGTGAGATTTTTTTTTATCCTAGGGAATATCATGTAATATCTCCAGGTAGAGACCAATTGTAATTATGAATTGTAAACATGTTTGATAGGCTGGTGAGCCAAGTTATTATAAGTTGGTAGGATTATGTGTGTATTAGGTTAGAGATCCTAGAGGCTAAGGGCAGTGGGCCTGATTTTGTATATGTAATTATGCAGATTATTAATAAACAACATCACTGTGTGTAGACAAACCACGAAGAAAGAATTATGGGGGACTAAATTTCCACTAGGATGGGTAAGGGAGGGGGGCTAAGTGTCTAGGAATATGGGATAAGCTAGAGGGCCTACCTATAAAGGAATAATATTATATTATTATTTCCTAGAGGCTAAGGTTGGACATAACCTATGTTTTCCTAAGTTCCTGGGGAAAGGGAACGAGTGTTAAGTGGAGCTCATGTACCTTCAGGAAGACATGTGTCAACCTGGATGAATGCATGTTTGAGATGGTAAATTCATCCCGTTGGGGGTTCCCTCACCATTCTCGCGATGGTCACCATTCTCATAAGTTTACCATACTCCCCACTGATTCATGCATTGAGCCATCCTCTCCATCATCGACCTCTGCATCATTCACTCACCTCTAGAACCTGTAGACACTTTGAGCTATCCTATTTTTTTCCTATGAAGCACAACACACTGCAATTTTCCTGATACCGTACTGTGCCTTAATGGTTGGTTGTTGCTACCAAAAAAGTTCCTTTCCTGAGCATGGATTGCTGCCATCTTTTGTGTCCTTACCCATTTTCAGTTGTTGCCTTCACTTGAGCCTGTTGTTGGTTGACTAGGAGAAAAAATGAAGAGGTAGGTTGTTAGGCTCATGGATTGAAGAAGCAGTTTGTCAAGCCTATGATCAAATATCTTCAGGTGAGAGAGGTTGCTGGGGAAGTCATTTTCCTAGAGGGGGATCAACTACAACTATAGTGCTCTGAGAATTCATGTCCAGCCTTTTGTTGAAGCCTTGGAAGGGAAGTGGAGCAGCCAAAGGACTATTGAGCATAGAAGGGGCACACTTCCTAGGGTGGGACAGGCATGTGGGGAATGTGAGGTGTTGACAATTGAAAATGTCAACGTAATTTCACCTGCAAAGTGTTGCTAATCCTATTATTATATAAGAATAAATAATGCTAATAGGTGGGACCCCCTTGAACTTTTGAAGATCGGGTCTGTTCATTTTCAATGTTAGGATGATGCACTACAAAGTTACATGGTTGATTAGAATATGTTTGTCATTGATATCATTTAAGTTTTGAGATATTGTTCCTTCATGATACTATAGCCTGCTATTCATTTATGGTATTTGTTATTTTCTCATGTACAACAAAAATGTTAGTGAAAATTATAGAAAAGCATTTTGAGGAAAAGTAAATACTATATGTGAGATCGGAAGAGCGTCGTGTAGGGAAAGAGTGTAGATCTCGGTGGTCGCCGTATCATTAAAAA
>CBVK0101273669.1:0-13094 GCA_900067695.1 Picea abies | reverse complement strand
AAAAGGAGGTTTCCCCCTCGAAGAGGCTTATTATTTGAAATTATCTCTTCTTCAAGGCGTTGAGTACTTTTTCTGAGGTTTTTCTATGCTATATTGATATTTGGTTCTTAACAGGATGTATCTATGCAAAGCCCCATGGATGTACCTATGCAGAGCTCAGAGTGTTTGATACCCAGCTTGGTTACCAAGGTATGGAAAGTATTTGTGAATTCTAGATCTGTTTGGCCCCTCTCTTGCTGCAGTGTTGTCCATCTCATGTGTTGGTCGTCATAGTTACCAACATAGTAACATTGCTCCTTGACTGCATCCACAAAAAAATTCGAAGTGGGTTCAACCCCATATATTCTGGACTCCTCTGTGGAACTTTTCTCCCAATAAATTTCCCACCAATGTTTGACATGGGGGAGATCCTTAAGGAGTGTGAAAGTGATCTTTTCCTCGTCAAAAAAATTGTGAATAGAGAAATAACCTTCTAGCAGATTTAACCATTTTTTTAGGGCATCTGGATCGATCTGACCTTAAAATACGGGAATATCAAAATTAAATTGTTCCTTGAAAGGATATGTGCCTCCAAAGTGGTCGTTGGATGAAGACGTGCCTGGTGTTATCGACAGGTGTTGAAGGATGTGGAAAAAATTCTCCATCATTTCGTCCCTATGTCGCGTGAGAGCTTGTTCAAGCAACAAATTAAAAGAATCGTCTATTTTGTCGTTTTTCTTTTCTTCCCCCATGGAGGGTTTCTTGGGTGTGCGAGAGTTATTGTCCTCAAGAGAGACAAAATCGAGACCCAACTTGCTATACTCGGACCTCGTCGAGGAAATGCACTGAAAAAAATGATCAAGAGCATCCTGCTCTGATACCATTGATCCAGATTATTTTCGGCACGAAATGGGAGAGGAGATATAATAAAGAAATGCACAGAGATATATCATATATCCAATAATATAACATAAATATATCATATATAACACAAAGATACAGTAATACACAATTTCTATTAATGAGCGAAATGTACAGAACTGTAAAAATAGAGAGTGAATGAACTCGCTAGAATGGTGGAAGCTTATCTTTGAGAAGAGATGTGATGACTATGCTCATTCGCAAGAAGATGATTACAATGAGGCTCTAAAGAATTTTTTAACATAAAGAAAATCCAAAACCCTAACTCTGGAAGATGAAAAGCCGATAGTTTTGTGGACCCCGTTTTGGGTAGTCTGGTGTATCAACTTCTTGAGGGTGTAACTTTGACATACGATCTCCCTTTGGGGTGCGCAATAGCTCATTGGAAAGGTATCGTTGAGGAGATTCATTTTGGGGGCTCAATTAGAGCCTTTGGCCAACATCGAGGTGCTTGATATTGAAAAAACTTCATTTAGGCTCTCAAAATGGCCCCGAAAGTTTAGGAATTGGAAAACTACTAAAATTAGTAAAATTCCATAAGATTGTTTTGAGCCAGCTAGAATAGGCGGGTGGCCACCAATATCCACCTGGATCAACAAAGTTGGAGCATGGGAAACATTTTGTAATGGTGATACAAGTGTTGAGAGAACACCAATTGTAGGCCAAGCTGAGTAAGTACATTTTTTTATCAAAAGAAGATCCATTATTTAGGCCACATTGTCTCAAAGGATGACATAGTAGTGGATCCCAAAAAGATTGAAGCAATCAAAATTTTGTCAGCACCAAAGAATATTTTAGAAGCTAGATCAATTATGGGTCTAGTTAGTTACTATAGGACATTCATTGCAGGTTTCTCCAAGATTGCACACCCAATTACTTAATTATAAAATAAATGAATTGAATTTGAATGGACTACCAAGTGTGAAGAGAGTTTTCAACACTTGAAATATTTATTGACGAGTGCACCTATATTAAATATTGTGGATCCAAATGAGGATTTTGTTGTGTGCATTGATGCATGTAAAGAAGGGCTTGGTGGATTCCTTGCCCAAAATGGGCATGCAATTTTCTACGAGTCAAGAAAGTTGGAGCATAATATAAATTATGCTAACCATGATTTGGAACTTGCGGCCTTTGTTCACGCACTGAAAATGTGGAGGAATTATCTTACAGGAAGAAAATTTCAGTTGAGGACATACCATAGCGGTCTGAAATACTTGTTTGGAAAACCAACATTGAATGCCAGACAAACTATATGGTTGGAATTTCTCAACAAATATGACTTTGACATCAAACATATTAAGGGAAAATAGAATAAAGTGGTTGATGCACTCAATAGAAGGGTGCATGAAATGCATGATACAACTATTAACATGTATAGTTTAGATTTAAAAGAAGGAATTTTAGAAGTTGTAACAACATACCAACACTATGTACAAATTAAAGAAATTTTACAACAAAGTAATGTACAACAAAAATATAAAGATTTCAAAATGGGAGAGGATGGAATTATCTTGTACAAGAACAAATTTTATGTTCCTAATTCTTAAGAATTAAGAAATTTAGTTTTAAAATAAATGCACAATATGCCATACGTTGGATGTCTAGGATACCAGAAACCCATTGCAATTGTAAGAGGCCAATATTATTGGCCTAGAATGAAGAAAATGTAGTTGATTTTATTGCTAGATGCATGGAATCTCAAAAGGTAAAGGATGATCACAAACATCCGATGGGATTACTACAATCATTGCCCATTCTTGAGTGGAAATAGGAGATTGTTACAATAGATTTCATTACCAAGTTGCCCAGAACAACAAAGAAAAATGATTCCATCATGGTGGTGGCGGACAATCTTACAAAGGATGCACATTTTATCCCAGTCAAGATGATTCATAATGCAACCAACATTGTAAAAATTTATATGAAGGAAATTTCCAGGCTACATGGTGTGACCAAGGAAATCGTATCTGAAAAATAAACAAAGATCAGTTCCAATCTTTAGAAAGGGTTGTTTAAAGGATTTTGAACGAATATAAATTTTAGCACAACTTGTTATCCAGAATTAGATGGACAAATAAAGAGGGTCAACCAAATAATTGAATATATGCTAGGAATGTATGTAATGGATCAACATTCCAAGTGGGAAGAATATCTTCATTTGGTTGAATTTTCTTATAACAATGGGTATTAGTCATCATTGAAGATGAGCCCATTTTAATCCTTTAATGGAATAAAATGCAACACACTAGTGAGTTGGGATAACCCAAAAGACAAAGTAGTTATTGGGCCATAATTGCTAAGAGAAATGGAAGAGTGGACGGTAAAAATAAAACAGAATTTAAAGACTGCACATGATAGACATAAAAGTTATGCAAACAAGGGAAAAACACATATGGAATTTAAAGTGGGAGAGCATGTGTTTCTAAAATTGAAGGAAAAAAGGAGTTCATTGAAATTAGGAAGTTTCCCAAATTTGACAGTGAGATAGTGTGGGCCTTTTGAAGTCCCAGAGAGGATAGGCCCTATTGCATACATGCTTGCATTGGTTTCATCCTTGAGAGTTCATAATGTGTTTAAAGTGTCTTTATTAAATAAGTATGTGCCTAATCCTAACCATGTGATTGATTGGACTGTGATTTAGGTGGAGCACGAAGGGGACATTCAAGTGAAGCCAGTATGCTCAGGAACCAAGCCATTGGCCTAGTAAAGGTCCAATAGACCTGCTACAATCATGAAGAAGCCACATGGGAGCGTGAAGAGGCCATGCAGGAAGAGCACCCAATTTTTTTTGCATATTTTTGAAGAAATCTAAATGTACATTTGAACATATGTGTACAAAGACTCCATTTTGGTGTTGTTGGAGCCCTGGAGAGAATGAAGATTGTTTGAGGGATTGTGGTGTATAGAAGGAAATCTCATTCCTTGGGTTGTGTAGACTGATGGGTGCTTGGAAGTATTGAAGCATCCATTAAACTGTGAAATTATCAAGTATTATGATGTAATAATTTATGTATGTATATGTGTACACCTGTATGATGATGTGCACTGAGAATAATGCAAATTGTAGGGGGAGGGGATTGTAACACTCCACTTTTGATCCCCAAAGCAACATTGTATGTTTGTAAGTATTATTGATGGTCGTAGGCCAAGCGATGTAATATGTAAACATTGTACATTGAAAATAATAAAATAAAATAATTTGTCGGTTGTAGACGGGTAAGGACAAGAGTAATGAGGGGCTATGATTCCAAAAGAGAGGAGGCTTAATAGGGGTTTTGAGGAGTTTTCATATTCCTTAAGTCTTAAGATATCTTTATTAATCAATTTTTTCATTTATCCATTTAGCCCTTTGACCTATTAAACACTAAAATCATTGAATTCGTGTAATAGGTTGAGTGAGGAAGTCATCCCACTCAATTATGAAAACAAGGGTTGAGTGTAATCACCTTTGGGGGAAAAGTAGAGAAAAGTGGAAATGTNGGGTTGAGTGTAATCACCTTTGGGGGAAAAGTAGAGAAAAGTGGAAATGTGAGTAGGAAATAGAGCAATTTTTACAGTTAGCAAGAAGTGAGGAAAACTGAAGGAGAATGTTGTAGAAGAGTGGCCAATGATAGTGGGTATTGGACATAGCTTGTTGAACCTAGAAATTATGCTGAGAATGAGGTTGTTATTCTTTTGAGGGATTGTTTGTTGACAAAATTTACCCAAGAACAAGTGAGATTATTGTGTGAACACTCTTGTTGCAGCTAGATTTCCTAGAGCCCCTAGTAGAAGATTCTTGGTTGGTCCGTCCTGGAGCCCTAGAGGGGATGGATATTATTCGGGGGACTGCAGTGTAGAGAATAAAATATCATCCCTTGGGTTGAGTGTAATCACCTTTGGGGGAAAAGTAGAGAAAAGTGGAAATGTATGATGTAATAATTTATGTATGTATATGTGTACACCTGTATGATGATGTGTACCGAGAATAATGCAAAATGTAGGGGGAGGGGATTGTAACACTCCACTTTTGATCCCCAAAGCAACATTGTATGTTTGTAAATATTATTGATGGTCGTAGGCCAAGCGATGTAATATGTAAACATTGTACATTGAAAATAATAAAATAAAATAAATTGTTGGTTGTAGATGGGTAAGGACAAGAGTAATGAGGGGCTATGATTCCAAAAGAGAGGAGGCTTAATGGGGGTTTTGAGGAGTTTTCATATTCCTTAAGTCTTAAGATATCTTCATTAATTAGTTTTTTCATTTATCCATTTATCCCTTTGACCTATTAAACACTCAAATCATTGAATTCATGTAATAGGTTGAGTGAGGAAGTCATCCCACTCAATTATGACAACAAGGGTTGAGTGTAATCACCATTGGGGGAAAAGTAAGAGTTAAGTAAGCATGGAAAAAGTGGAAATATGAGTAGGAAATAGAGCAGTTTTTATAGTTAGCAAGAAGTGAGGAAAACTGAAGGAGAATGTTGTAGAAGAGTGGCCAATGATAGTGGGTATTGAACATAGCTTGTTGAACCTAGAAATTATGCCAAGAATGAGGTTGTTATTCTTTTGAGAGATTATTTGTTGACAAAATTTACCCAAGAACAAGTGAGATTATTGTGTGAACACTCTTGTTGTAGCTAGATTTGCTAGAGCCCCTAGTAGAGAGATTCATGGTTGGTCCGTCCTGGAGCCCTAGAGGGAATGGATATTATCTGGGGTACTGCGGTGTAGAGAATAAAATATCATCCCTTGGGTTGTGTCGACTGATGGAGAAGAGAGTTGGGTGGTTCGAATTGTTGTAGGAGTCACGTCACTGTGTTTTTAGTGAGTTTGGAGTTGTTACAATGGACTATGGATACTCATAGGATCTTTCTTGTCCTTGTGGATTCATAGCCCCAACTCGTGGGTGGCTTGTTGCAGAGAGAATTGGTGCAACAGAACCTACGGTTGGGAGAAATGTCCTTTGTCTACAGTTGGTCGTGTAAATTGTTTTTAAAAGATAAATGTTTTAATTATTGTGTCATTTACAATTTTAATTTTATGATTGAATGTCGCATTTACTTTGTATTTTGTATATATGAATGGTGTTGTGTGTGTTAATTTTTGTTGTGTATGTTTAAATCAGTTGCATTCATGAGTTTAATTATTAATGATATTTGTATGAGTGTGTATCTCATGTTGTTTTTATTTATGCATTTGAATCGAATGATAGTCGATTTCGTAGTAATGAGGCCCAACCAAACTATTGGGCATATTACAAAATGGTATAAGAGCAAAAATTTGGTGGTAACATTCCTTGGTGAGTATTCTGGGGACATTACAGTAAATGACAAGCATAGTTTGAATGTTTCATATTTTTTTATAATTTATGATAACCATTATTAGAATTCAACTATATAATTGTTGGTGAAATCACATTTTTGTGTCATTTAAATTGCATTTTTAAATGCATAAATTGATTTAGCGCCCTAAAACTATGTAGCAAGATTGTACAGATTTAACAACTAAAATATACAATTCCAACAATTTCTAGTCAAACTTAGAACAAAATTAGTCAAAAAATATACCATGATTAAAAACATAAATGTTTAAACTAAATCTTATTAAAATACTATACATGTGTTTAGTTGAAATATTGAGATGTTATTTTCTTATCCATACCTGTTTTTTCATATTAATAATATACTTGTTTTTTTCATGCTAATGAAAGATATGTATAACTATTAAAGAAACGTTATATTTTTAATTGGGTTTAAAAATATATTTGTATATATTGATGAAATGCATATTGTTTGATTTGTACAAATTCTTAATTAATTTTTTTTTCAAAGAGTAAGAAATTAAATCTTAAACTGAATGTAAAGGAAGAAATTCATCATATAGAGAGCCCCTGTATGAATCCAAGCAAGATTATGATTTTTTTTCCAACGGTAACAAATGTAAACGGACTCAAATTTAAATTTAGTATATTTTTTTTCTTTTCAAATTGTATATGGTAACAGTGAGAATGATTTTTTTACAAATGATTACAAATTTGCGAGGAGTCAAATTGTATATGGTAACAGTGAGAATGATTTTTTACAAATGATTACAAATTTGCGAGGATCAAATTTGAATTTTGAATATAATTTTAACCTTGAAATTTGATTCCGATTCAAGTTTACATTTAATATATTTTTTCTTTCCAAATTGTATATGATAATGATTTTTTTTTTAAAGTAATGTCCACAAATTTGAACTTTGAATCCGAAACCTGTGGTAATTATGTTTAATTATTAAAATTAATAGTATTTTAACAACTATGTTATGTTACTTTAAGTGAGTGAAATTGAATTGTAAATTTTGGTGAGCTACATTCACTAATCCTATCTAATATTTTAAAAATATACGTTCAAAAGTTTATATAATTTTTTATTTATCATTTCTATCTAATTTAAGAATATAAGTTGAAAAGTTTGTATAATTTTTTATTTATCATTTGTTTTTACCAGATCAACCACTTTTAATTAAATAATTGTATTAGTTTAAAATATTCACTGTTATCATAATATACACAATTTAAAATATTCAATCAAATCTTGATCATAATACACATAATTTAAAATATTAAAAAATTATCATAATATACATAATTTAAAATATAAAAAAAAACAGTAGTTTAAATGTTTTATTTTTTGGAGTTTTTTTGGATATATTTTTAAATCAATTTTTACTGACATTTGGTCAAAAATTATTGTAATTTTAGATTTAAATGATTGAGTATGTGTAATTCTAGTGTCTTGAAAATTTTTCAGATTGTTAAAATCCATTTATATATTAAAAATATAATTTAAATAATAGAAAATAAAGATTTCACCATAATTTATTTTATCGGATTCCAGTAAAAATGTTCAAAAATCGAATGTTTAGATAATGCCTTAAAAAATTACATAAAATATTGTATGTACCAAAAGGAAAACTTTCCGACCGACATGAATGGGTACACAACAGAGAAATATGCTCCAAATAAGAGTTATCAACTCACATTTTTCAAATCAACAAAAAAACCAAAACTTTTGGATTGTAAAAATTTAATCTAGTTGGTATGGGCATAACGAATGATGGGTAACAACGCAACTATTGGATTAGATGTACATAGAAAATAATGTCTCGGGCGGTTTCGAACTCGTGACCAAGTCTGCTAAACTAGTCTCCCAAATTATATCTATGATACATTAACCCCAACACCAATTCACTATATTAACTTTGTTGCGGGTCAGGTCTGTGTGACCTTTCGACATCAACCTTCCCAATCGCTCTCGTTCTCTACAGGGAATACAAGAATCCACTAGGGTCCTTCTTTGGTCTATTGTTATGAAAAGAAGAGTTTTGGGTTGAAAGAATTCTATGAATTGGTTTTCCTCTAGGTTAGTTACACATTATGGTGGAGAAAAAGTGGGGTGTTCCCAAGCTTGGCATTTCGATCTATGTTATGTTTTTCCTTGGGCTATGGGTAGGCATAGGAGGCAAACTAGGGTTTGGACAGTGTTCTGGAACAACCCATTGTTCCCTATGGTGGCTCTAATTACTAGTTTCAGGTAAAAAAAAATGCAAGCAAAAAGAAGAAAAAATCAATACATTATGCAACAACCCATAATGGAACAACCCATTGTTCCCTATCGTGGCTCTAATTACTAGTTTCAGGTAAAAAAAATGCAAGAAAAAAGAAAAAAAAATCAATACATTATGCCTAGCATGGCTTCAATAGTGAAAACATGAGGCTTTATATGTAAACATGAGGCTTTGATATGTAACAACTTTTCGTAGCATGAATCACGAGAGTGGTTAACCAACAATTTTTTGTTTCTTTTAAAATAATCTAGAATCAAAACAATAATACAATAAATAAAAAAAATCATAACATAGTTGTACCTTTGTGTCTTCTACTAATTATTTTCTAGTCTAAATAAGTAAGTCAAAATAAATATTCCGATACAGAGAAAATTACATCCAAGGATCAATTTTCCACCTAACCAATGTAACACCTAAATCAAGTGATGCTCCTTGAGTGGGACTTAATATCAATGGGAATAAGGATCACATTCTCCAAATGATCAACACATATTAAGACTTGCTTTACCTAGTAATCAGAGCCATGGGTCATATAATCAAACTAAAACAATAATCTATGTGGTGGAGAGGCCTCTAGACTTATAACACTTTCATACCCCACAAGGCTATGGTGTGCAAGAACGCCTACTCTATCTCCTCATATTGTAGTTCCTTCAGTTATGGAGCTCTTTTGCAGGGACTATATGATTCCACTTAAGCCTTTGATACCTCCAATTGTGGGAAAAAGATACTCTAGCTCATGATGCTTTCAATTGTAGAGTCACAAGGGCTCAAAAATAATTTATAGGCACAACAATGGGCATCAATAACCCCCTTTGGTCAAGTACACTGCTAACCTCCTATAAACACTCAAATAAATGTTGAAACAGGTCATAACAATCACAAATCCATTATTTTTCTTTCTCAATGTAACATGTAACATACCCATTCCCCACTTGGGTCACGTCACTACTAAAATAACCCCATAAAAATTTCTGATACAAAATATAAATGTGGAAATAACACAGAGAATGACATTCAAACTCATGATATTGTCTATGCTACTTAAAAACATATTTTCAACTACTATAACTATGCACAACAACAACTAAACCACATACAACAACATTCAACCATATAAATAAATATTTGAGTGCATCATCCTGTTCACAACAAGCAACATTTAACCAAGATAACTCAGAGTAAATTGCACAAAAATTATATCAACAATTAACCATGAATAAACACAACACATAAAAACACTTATCTTATAAAATGTGAAACCTATTGCAATGGACGGACGTTCCTCCGAACCGTAGCCTTCTTGTTCTAGATATCAACAACAAGACACCCCTGAGCTAGGCATATGAATCCACAAGAGATGAAGGTCCCTAAGGCTAGCTAATGCCCCCCTCTCACAATCAAAACTCACAGCTAATTCCATTCCACCAGTTTTCTTCCCCTCAACTTGCATTACCCAAGGTATGGAATCGCCCTTCTCTGATCCTAGTCCCTTGGGCCTTTCCACTCCTCTCCATGGCTTCCAACACAGGTTGGACAAGAATTCTACTTGTTGGGACTTCAGGAATTTTACAGTTGCAACACAAATTCACCCAACATCCAAAACACATGTTTCCTTAACAAATTTTGAAAATCTTGTTACTCCCAGGCGCGTAGTCTCTTTCTCCACGAGATTACAAATCCAAACAACAACCAAACATGCCCACAACAACTGACTTCAATCTCCAACACTCAGAACTCCATTGCTAGCCATAAAACTCCATGTTAAAAAGAACTCTCTATGCAAAAATGTGAATGAATAATTATGGTCCCCCCACCCATATGAATTTCCTCTCTTTCTCTTGCTTGCTTGACTTGCACNTTGACTTGCACTCTTCCCCAAGATGATTGTACTCAACCCCCATGCTCTCATTCACTATGGGAAGTGACTCTCACACCAACTCTCTTACATGAATCCAATGATTGGGCTCTTGAACACTCAACAACTAATGGAAGGTTCATGGCAAGGATAATTTAGAAGGAAATAAGAAATGAGTTTTTAGTTTAATAGACTTGGGTAACTCTCCCCCTTGGACCCCTACCCCCTCTTGTGGATATTTAGTCCTCAAATGTCTGTTTGTGTCCATCTGCAATCGACGATACATTTTATTCATTATGTTTCAATTTACATCATTTACATATTGGCTCTCGGTCATGCATCACATTTACAATATACATTGCTAGTTTGGGGTTTGAAAACTGGGATGTTACATTCTCCTCCCACTAAAAATTTCACTATCCTCGGTGCATATAATCATATGGTTTACACATTGACATTCATAAAAACATTACATCAAAATACTTGATAAGTATGCAACTTAATGACTCACGCAACAATTCCAACCAACAACTCTCTTTTCCCCTCAACCCACACATCAGTTGGATAGAAAATATCATAGTTGTGGCTGCAGGAACTACAGCTGGAAAAATGGAGTCTTCATTTTCTTATGTACAATCAGTTTTTTTCAATATTTTCGGGTATGTTTCCCGCATGGCTTCCTCGTTCTCCCATGTAGCGTCTTCAAGACCGTAACGGGTCCATTGAACCTTTACCAAGACATTGGATTTGTTCCTGAGCACTTTGAATTTTCAGTCCAAGATGTGCATTGGTTCCACCCGAAAATCCCCTTTGTGTTCCACCTAGATCACATTCCAATCAATCAAATGATTAGGATCAGGTACATACTTTTTTAATAAAGACACATGGAACACGTTATGAATTCTCATGGATGAAAGTAATGCTAGCATGTATGCAACTGGGCCTATCGTTTCTAAGACCTCAAAAAGCCCACAATATCTCACTACCAACTTTGGGAAACTTCCCAATTTCATAGAGCTTCTCTTGGCTTTAACATTTAAAAACATGCTCTCCCACTTTGAATTCTCTATTTGTTCTTTTTTTATCAGCACAACTATTTTGTCAATCTTGTGAAACTTTTAAATTATGCCTAATTTTAACCATATGTTCTTCAATTTCCTTTAACAACTCTAGCCCATTCACAACTTTGTCTAATGTGTTATCCCAACTTACTAGTGTATTGCATTTTATGCCATACAATGCTTCAAATGGGTTCATCTTCAATGATTCTTGATACCCATTATTGTAGGAAAAATCAACTAAATGGATATAGTCCTCCCACCTAGAAGGCTTGTCCATTACATACATTCTCAAGATATCCTCAATTATCAGATTAATTCTCTCATTTTGCCCATCTGACTCTAGGTGATATATTGTACTGAAATTCAAATTTGTCCCAAATCCATTACACAACCCGTTCCAAAAATTGGAAGTGAACTTGGGATCTTGATCTGACACTATTTCCTTAGGCACACCATGTAGCCTAACAATTTCTGTGATGTAATTTTTTGCAATATTGGTTTTCTTATGAGTTACTTTCATAGGAATGAAGTGTGAAATCTTTGTAAGTTTGTCCACCACTACCATGATGAAATCATGTTGTCCTTTTATCCTAGGCAACTTGGTACTGAAATCGATAGTAACAAATTCCCATTTCCATTCAAGAATGGACAATGGTTGCAACGATCCCACTAGATGTTTGTGCTCAACCTTTACCTTTTGACATTCCATGCATCTAGCCAAATAATTAGTGACATCTTTCTTTATACCAGGCCAAAAATATTGGCCTCTTATAGTTTTGATAGTTTTATGATATCCTAGATGTCCAAAATATGGCACATTATGCATCTCATTTAGAATTAATATCCTAGATGTCCAAAATATGGCACATTATGCATCTCATTTAGAATTAAATTTCTTAATTCCCAAAAATTAGGAACATAAAGTTTGTTCTGAAATAAGAGAATTCCATCTTTTTCTAGCTTGTAATCCTTATATTTTTGTTGTGTATCATTATGTTGTAAGATTTCCCTAACCTGCACATAATGCTAGTATGTTGTTACAACTTCTAGAATTCTATCTTTCAAATATGGTATGTACATATTGATGGCTATAACATGCATTTTATGCATCCTCCTTCTAAGTGTATCATCCAACTTGTTCTCTTTTCCTTTTATGTGTTTGATATCGAAGTTATATTCGCTAAGAAATTCCATCCATGTAGTTTGTCTAGAATTTAGTGTTGGTTGTTTGAAGAGATATTTTAGACCACTATGGTCTGTCCTTAATTCAAATTTTCTTCCCATGAGGTAATGCCTCCACATCCTTAAGGCATGTACTATGGCTGCTAACTCTAACTCATGTGTGACATAATTTATCTCGTGCTCTTTCAATTTTTTGGACTCATAACAAATTCCATGTCCATTTTGCATAAGAAATCCATCGATCCCTTCCTTTCATGCATCTATGCACACAACAAAATCATCATCTAGATATGCAACTTTTAAAATAGGTGCATCGGTTAACAAATCCTTTAAGCATTGAAAATTTTATTCGCATTTAGCACTCCATTCAAACTTTACTTCTTTATTTTGCAAAGATGTTTTGGGTGTGGAATTTTGGAAAACCCCACAACGAATCTCTTGTAGTAACAAGCTAGACCCATAAATGATCTAACCTATAAAATGTTTGTT
>CBVK0101273643.1:0-12133 GCA_900067695.1 Picea abies | reverse complement strand
AAATAGATGCAGATTGACCCACCAAACATGATATTAGAGAAACAACTGGCGCATGAAATATTCTAGCCCATAGAGGAAGCAGATGAGGAAAGGACTGAGTTTGATGAGCCAAGGACTCAAGTTGGAGTCTGATGGAGAGGAGGAAGAGGAAGAGAAAAAATATCATGAAGTAGGGCCCTCAAGTGCGCTAGGAAAAGGGAAGGGAAGACTGCATGTCAAGAGATCCCCACACAAGTAACCAAAGGTAACCATTGTATTACCATGCATACAAATAGGTGTAAATATTTTCGTAGACCTACTTCGATGCATAGATAAATTTCATTATTCAAACCATGATGTAAGGGACACAGATAAATTCCCAAATTTCACAAAACATGTATACTTAGAAACTATAGGGGTCAGTGAGATAGGAGTTCCCATAATGGAACCTAAATAGTGGATGCACAGACTATATAATACAAGTATAATGAAATTGTTTGATGTCCCACACTTTGGCAGAGGTAAGGAAGTAAATAATTGCATCAATCAGTTACTAAAAGTAGTACATGGAGGTATTTTGTGGCTAGATACACAATTTTACATCGATGTTGATGTGATAGCCTAGAGAACAGATCTTCCAACCAACGGTGAGAACCCTGCACAACACCTTGATGACAAGACCAAGGAGAAATCCTTGGCATAAGAGATGAAGCAGACTTATGTGATAGAGAGAGGATCTAGGGGGGTCAACATCAACAGGATCAATGAACCACCAACATGACTAGCAACCAAATTGATGGCTTGTAAATTACTTAGGAAGTGTTGCAAGGAGGAAGTGCCAGTAGGCATAATAGCAACAACCATGCAGTGCACGAAGGGAACTTTATTAAGCTGGAGCCCATATTTGTTAAATTTATTTTTTGATGAATGCAAAGATGCCCATAACGTAGGGACAATGTTTCATTACTAGTGGCTTATTATATTGATTTCATTAGTTGGTTGGAAGCACCCCAAATACACCATGTTTTGTTAGAGAAATGGAAGTTGTCGTGAAACACAATATGAATCATTGTGGTACACAACTGTATCCAAAGAAATATAGGGAAATACCAACATCTTCAAGACATGCCTTGAATAAATCCAAGAAAAGGTGATAGAGACTTCTGGATCCCACCAGAGGTGGTGGAACCTCTGACATACAACATTATTACAAAATATGTAAATCAGTTATACATATCAACCAAGTGTGAAGAGGATTATATCAACCCAATTGTAGATGGCATGCTCAATTGGAGGAGTAATAGTTCTTGTGCTTCATACTCTGACACAATATCGGAAAAATGGCAGCAACGACTACATGAATTATCCACCAAAATATGTGCCAGAATGACGGACACGCTGAGATGGATTGGTTCAAAGGTAAGAGAGCCTCCTACTTTTTATGGTATGAATAACTTGGAAGAATTTTTAATGAATTTTGAATTAGAAGTAGTAGAAATTCATAGATTACCAATATTAGATATTACTTTGAAATCTACACCTACCCATTGGTGGGGTACACACAAGGAGAAAATCAACAATTGGTTTCAGTGCAAGAGGTGACTATGCATCAGATTCGACACAGAGCATGAGCATAGATATAAGGATAAATATGAGGGATTCAGACAACCTCAAGAACATATAGATAAGTGCACAGTTCAATGGATATTAGTACCAACAGAAGAACAGACACACCATTTTATTACACATTAGAAGGAATTCCAAAGAACTGGTACACAGAGAAGGAACAATGTAGAGAAACTACAAACTGGGAAGTGATACAACATAATTTCATAGTTACATTTTCATTTGAGCATGAAATTCCAGAGATAGATACAGTGTTGAAAGTGGTAAGAGAGAGAATATTTGAAGAACCAGAATTTGAAATAATCCCAAAATATAAGAAGAAGACTAGATAGGCAGTTAAACAATTACTACACTGTGATCATGTCGTAGGAAAAGAAGATCCAACATAAGATAATCCACACAATATCGAGATACCAAAATTTGAAGGTGAGAGGGAAGTAGAAGGTCCCAAGTTAGATTCAAAATATTATGCTGCACCATCAAAGATCAAGAAGGAAAACATTGAAACTGTATAAAACTCAAATATTGCAAGCATTGGATATTATTGGGATAATGAAATAGTAGAAAGAATCACAAAATCACTGCGCGAGTACAGTGTGTTATTCCTAACGAAATTTTCAGAAATGAAGGGATTAACAAGAGAATTAGGGGAGATGAAGGTCCCCTTGAAGCCATAATCCATACCTATAATACAAATACGTTACAGATTGAATGCAATATACAAAGAGAAAGTGAAGGTAGAAATTGACAAGATTCTGGAAGTCGATGTCATAGAACATGTGGAAGAATAAAAATGGATCATTCCTATGGTGGTGCAGGAAAATAAGCAAGGAGGGATTATGATTTGTGTAGATTTGAGAAAATTGAATGATTATTTCCTACATGATCCTTTTCCTACTCCATTTACAGACGGAGTTTTGGAGAATGTAGGGGGCCAAGAAGCTTATTCATTTACATATGGTTTTTCAAGATATCATCAGATCCAGATAGCACCAGAAGATAGACACAAGACTACATTTGCTACAGAGTGGGGATCATTTCAGTATACAGTTATTCCATTTGGGTTGAATAATGCGGAAACAATTTTTTTAAGAGTAGTAGTAACAACTTTTAAGGACTTTATTCATACATTTTTGGAGGTTTAATTGGATGATTGGACAATGTTTAGCTGATTAAAATAAAATGTTAAAGTATTAAGGCTAATGTTGAAAATATGTAGACAATGTCATATATCATTGAATATTAAGAAATGTGTTTTCAGTGCAACTTTTGGTATTTTGTTAGGGCATGTGGTGTGTAAACAGGGTTTGCTGGTTGATCCTGCTAAAATTGTTGTCATAGTTAACTTACCACCACCGAAATTAGTGCGTCAGTTGAAGAGTACACTTGGTCATACAGGGTATTACAAGAAGTTCATAAGAGGATATCCACAAAGTATTGCACCAATGCAGAGTTGGTGAATAAGGAGACTAAGTATTAGTGGAATGAAGAATGCCAACAAAGTTTGGATATTTTGAAGGAGAAGAGGGTTACTGTGCTGATTTTAGTGTTTCCATATTGGGAAAAATAATTTCATGTGCATGTGGATGCATCCACAATAGCATTAGGAGCAGTATTGACACAACTAGGAGAAGGTGATATAAATCACCCTATTGCATTTTCAAGCATACAATTATCATATTCAAAACAAAACTACAACACTACAAAAATAGAAGGATTAGCTATGGTGTATGCTTTGCAAAAATACATGTTAGGGAAACATTTCAAGATGTTTACATATCATTATGATCTGAGATATTTAGTCAATAAACCAATGTTTGGGGGAGGGATATGAAGATGGATACTTTTATTCCAAGAATTTGACTTTGAAGTTGTGGTGAAACCTGGAATATTGAATGCATGACCATATCACTTATCCAGGATAACTAATGGAGAAGAACCCAGTAACTTGAAAGAAAACTTTCTAGATACACAATTGTTTTCAGTACAAATAGCTGATGAGTATTTTGTTGACATTATTGAGTTTTTGAGTACATGATTTGCGCCAAGAGAATTTACTACTATACAGAAGAAAAATTTGGTGGTCAGAGCAGAGACTATCAATTGATTGCAGGTCATTTATACAAACTTGGAGAAAACAACATCTTGAGAAGATGTGTGATGGAGCATTAAAGGCCTATTATTTTAGTAGAGGTGCATGAAGGGATTGTTGGAGGAGATTATGCAGGGAAAAATACTACGCATAAGGTATTGCGTGCAGGATTATGGTGGACAATAGTTCACAAGGATTCAAAGGAATACTGTCAGAAGTGTGATGTTTTTCAGAGAGTTGGGAAGCCTTCCATGAGAGATTAGATGCCATTGAGACCTCAAGTAACTTTACAAGTGTTTGATAAGTGGGAAGTAGATTTTGTAGGTCTAATTAATCCACCAACAAGAAGATCATGAGTGAGATATATTATTACAGCGACAAAATACTTGACCAGATGGGCTGAGGCAACACCAATAAAGTATTGCTTCGCAGATATTGCAACATGCTTTTTATTTGAACATGTAGTGACAAGGTTTGGATGTCCAAGAATATTGATGAGTGATCAAGGGACTCACTTTATCAACAACACAATTGAGGCAATGCTGGAATAATTTGAGATACATCATCATAAGAGTACTTCGTATCATCCTTAGGCGAATGGAACAGTGGAATCCTTTAACAAGATTTTGGAGAACTCCTTGACAAATATTTGTAATGTGAACGAAGATGATTAAGATTTGAAGGTACCAACAATACTCTGGGATTATAGAACTACATGTAAGAAGCTAACATGGCAGACACCCTTTAGGTTGGTATATGTACAAGAAGCAATAGTTACCTTAGATTATTTGATACCAAGTCTGCGCATTGCAGCTATTATAGAAATGAAAGAAAGAGGCGCAATGCAGGAAAGATTATCTCAACTTATGGAATTGGAAGAGGACATAATCATAGTTGGTTTCCATCAGGAGGTACATAAAGCAAAAGATAACTCATGGCATGATAGAAATATTAAGAAAAAAGAACTTCAAAGTAGGAGATATGGTTCTCCTCTATGACAATAAATATTTGCATCACCCAGGGAAACTTAGAATGCATTGTTTAGGGCCATACCAGATAAAAATTTTCATAGATGGAAGTGTTTTGCACCTACAAGACTTAGCATGCAAGGAAGTTCAAGTATTGGTGAATGGTAGTCGGTTGAAATTGTATAGGGACAATCAACCCATTAAACCTAAGTAGTTGAAGCGCAATAAGAAGACTTGTACATATTGTATATAGTAGTTAGAAATATAAGAAATAGGAAAAGAAAAGTAGAAAAATGAAGAAGGAAGTTCAAGGATTGGTGAATGGTAGTCAATTGAAACTATATAGGGACAATCAACCCATTAACCCTAAGTAGTTGCAGTGCAACAAGAAGACTTCTACATATTGTATATAGTAGTTAGAAATATAAGAAATAGGAAAAGAAAAGTAGAAAAATGAAGCAAAATCCAAAAAGAAGTAGTTAGAGGAATAAGTGCTAGACAGATAATTGAGAATGACAGTGCACAACAGACAAAAATTCAGGGCACGACAAGAAATGAAGATACTGCGTGCAAGATAGATATGACATAAGGAAATACCAGTGCGCTAGAGAGGTATCACAGTAGAAAAATACGACGCACCAGAAAAACGAAACAGTCTGGAAAAAGAAAAATTGGTCACCGAAAAAAGAAGGAACGAAACAAACATTTATGATAGTAAGTGAAGTGTGCTTGGAAAGATTTGGAGAATTTATGAAAACACTTTAGAAGCATAATTAGGGTTTGAAAAGCCACATTGTGAATTCGAATGAACACAGAGCTCAGAAGTGAGAAGAGAAGAATGCACAAGTTATTTAGCAGGATGAAAGTGATATTTCAGACGCAAACCCATTTAGATTCCATCATGATGGCACCACCCAAAGTCTAAGAACCTAGCCATATGTCGAGGAGAACCCACAGGAACAATAGGTCACCATTGGAGCTAGCAATGGAGGCTAAAATCCCTACATAGATGGATGGAGTGGTGGATGACGATGCCATTCCTTCCCCAGAACCAACGAGCTCTACACTAGTTGAGGAGAAAACAAAATAGATGCAGATTGACCCACCAAACACGACAATAGAGCAAAACTTGATGCATGAAATATTTTGGCCCATAGAGGAAGAAGATGAGGAAAGGACCGAGTCTGATGAGCCAAGGACTCAAGATGGAACATAACAATCACAATAGGAACAAACACCAACAACAAAGGACACAACACAGCTGGAGTCTAACGGAGAGGAGGGGGAGAAAGAGAAAACATATCATGAAGTAGGGCCATCAAGTGCGTTAGGAAAAGGGAAGGGAACACTACATGTCTAGAGATCCCCAGACAAGTTACCAGAGGTAACCATTGTATTATTGTGCATACCAAAAGGTGTAAATATTTTCGTAGACCTACTTGGATGCATAGATAAACTGTGTTATTCATACCATGATGTAAGGGACACAGATAAATTCCTAGAGTTCACAGAACATGTATACTTAGAAAGTAGAGGGGTCAATGAGATAGGAGTGCCCATAATGGAACCTAAATAGTGGATACATAGGCTATATAATACAAGTATAATGAACTTGTTTGATGTCCCACATTTTGGCAGAGGCAAGGACATAAATAATTGCATCAAGTAGTTACTGAAAGTAGTACATGGAGGTATTTTGTGGCTAGATACACAATTTTACATTGATGTCGATGTGATAGCCTAGATAATAGGTCTTCCAACAAACGGTGAGAACCCTACGCAATACCTTGATGACAGGACCAAGGAGAAAGCCTTGGCAGAAGAGATGAAGTAGACTTATGTGATAGAGAGAGGATCTAGGGGGGTCATCATCAATAGGATTAATGAACCACCAACATGACTAACAACCAAATTGATGGCCTGTAAATTACTCAGTAAGTGTTGCAAGGAGGAAGTGCCAGTAGGCGTAATAACATCAACCATGCAGTGCGCGAAGGGAACTGTATTAAGATGGGTCCCATATTTGTTAAATTTATTTTTTGATGATTGCAAAGATGCCCATAATGTAGGGACAATGTTTCATTACTAGTGGCTTATTATATTGATTGCATTAGTGGGTTGGAAGCACCCCAAATACACCATGTTTTGTTAGAGAAATGGAATTTTTCGCACAACACAGTATGAATCGTTGTGGCACACAACTGTATCCAAAGAAAGATAGGTAAATACCAACATCTTCAAGACATGCCTTGAAGAAATCCAAGAAAAGGTGATAGAGACTTCTGGATCCCACCAGAGGTGGTGGAAGAGCATAAAATGATAGAAAACGTTAAAGCATCGAGACAGAATATGTGGATCTAGGCTAAAAGGGATCCAGATAAGGAGTGGCTATAGATGAGATACTGTGTCACAAAAAAAGAAGTCATATGGGTGATAAAATATTGGCAAGAAGAATGGAAGGTTCTAGTATAACAACCAAAGGACAAGCAACCAACAAAGGCCAAGTAGCTAGCAAAGGACAAACAACCAAAATAAGAAAGCTCATCACAAAGGAAGGGTACCCCAACAAAAAATACAAGAGAAATAATAGGGCGCATGAAGCCAACAGGGGGGAGCGCAACAACAAAGAAGAATATTATCCCCAAGCCAGTCACACAATAGAAGGATCATGCAAAAATTGATAATAACGTGACACAAAGGAAGGAGAACATCCCTATCCAGGAGGGACAAGCAGGAGGAAGTATACCAGATACCATAGGCACAATAGAGCCAACACAACATAGCCAACACAACCAAGGCCACCAAAGAGAATGATTGTTCAGTCAGGTGGAGCATGCAAGAAAATGAAGGCACATAAGGTAGTCCTAGAATACACCATAACAGAGGATGATGTAGAATCAATTACAGAGAAAGTACAAGACCGTGTCATTGAAGAATATGAGGAGGAAGAAAAACAAATGGAAAGGATAATGCAATAACTAACCGAGGTCAAACATGTCTTAGAGAAAATATGATTTACCAAGGCATGGCATAAAGGAACAACACAACAACAAACAATGCAAGAAAAACCCATGCAGAATGAGGAAGAGACAGTGCAGATAACAACATTGACAAGCCAAAGGCTTAGCCTCACCAAAGACATGCTACAAATAGATGAAGACATGGCACAGAGGTAGCTCAAGGACATGGAATAGTTGGAACTGGTATTCACTAAGATACCAACAAAATCACTCTATCAACTAGAAGTTAGTGTTACACAAGAAGTTCAATCCAGATCTAGGATAGATGCAACAAATCTAGAGATAGTTAGGCTAGCCAAGGAGGTACTAGAGACTATTCTTACAAAAGTATGAATAAAACATGAGAAATAAAAATGGAGCACAGATAGACTAGAACAAATATTTGAAGAAGTCTTCTAAACAATTCCATAGAGCACACTAGCAGGAGAAATCAACGCAAAAGAAAAGCTATAAAAGATAGCACAGATGATGGAGAGGTACAAGAAGGAGATAAAATAATTGGTGGAGAAAATGATGCCAACTACCCCGCTAGAGGTCATTTCTGAAAGGGAGTAGCATGAAACAAAACAAATAGATCACATTGCACTGGAAATTAAGGAAATCACAGAACTTTACAAGAGGATCACACAACTTTGGACAAGACTAACAGAAGATGAAGGGATCCGGTAGTTAGATCAGAAAGAAGAAAATTTGAATTCATCAATCAGGATTTGAAGTAGAGACAAAAGACAATGAGCATCTCAGAAAGGCTTAAGAGCGTGCAAGAGATGAAAAAATTGCAGGCAGAGGTAAAGGTTGCACAAGAGGAGAAACAAGCACGATAGGCTCAATTGGAGCCCTTGCAAGAGCAAGCATAAAAGATGATAGCAAAGCTAGAGACATAAAAAGGAAAGCTGGAACAAGTGCATTAAAAAAGCATACAAGTGTTGAAGGAGCACTTTACAACACGGGTCCTGGAGACCTTAGCAAAGAAAAGTGCATAGGACAAGAAGCAAGTGGATGAACTAGCAAAGCACTTGTAGGAGTTGGAGAAATCCGTATAGAGGGCATACACTGCCTTAGTGGTTCGAGATGAGCTATAAGTTAGTGTTGGGGGCCTGTTGGAGTAGGAGATTTTGGGAGTGAAGCATAGTAAGCAAAGCATAATGGACCAAAGGAAATATCACATGCCAGAAAAGAAGGAAGACTAGCACGATAGAAGGGAAAGGGAAGAAGCGCACTGAGAAAGAAGGAAAATCAACACAGAGTCAAAGCAATGATGAAGACCAATCACGTGGAAGACAGTTGGAAAGTGGACAAGTTGAGTCCACTTAGGATTATGGTTTTTTAGCCATAATGTAAGGGTTTTTACCCATTTTGTAGAATAAATAGAAGATGTATGAGGTAGATTGAGGTGTCCTTTTTTAAGGTGAAGATCTTAGTTTTGGAACATCCTTTTGAGTTTGGAGTCAAATTCTGTATTTTGTTGAGAGATACAGAGCTCAGATGGAGTCAGAGTTGAGATGTGATTGAGGTTTAGGTCACAAGCTGTGGATTTTGGTGTGACATTGGTCATCCTCATGCACCATTCTTAAACCCTATGATGTAATGCTCACAGTGCTATTTTTATGAAGAATAATAAATAAGCAGAATATCTTTGTGGACGTAGCCTAGAGGGGGGTTAACCATGGTAAAATTGTGTTTCTATGTGTGTGCTATGTTTCTTTTATGTGCTTTATACTGAATGAATGGATAAGTGAATGCATCTTTTAGAATTTATTTACAACACAGACTATAATGAGTTTGCATAATATATGTTATTGAATGGTTAAAATGGTAGATATGATGAATTTTATGGTATAATATAGGTTAAAGTAGAATAAGTAAAATAACATCCACAATCCCTTCCATGACTGCAGACATCTGTGTCTTGCATTCATCCATAATCCATCTCGGGTGAAACTACACTGTGCACTCTGTGCGTGGTGTAGCCTTCTGGTGGAAATGGTTTTTTTGGAGAAATAAGGTAGAACTAGGGTCAACCCATACATCCAACAATAATGCATCATTTTATCAAATACCCAAAAAATAAATCTGTCAAAAAAATATATGTTGGACTGTTCACAATTGAACTTGGAGAGGTAGAATCAACGCCCATAATAGGGACATTATACTTAGTACTTCCATTTTAGGAGGAATTCTATCAGTTATACTTTCTAAAGTATCACATATATCATCATTGTCTATTTCCATATAATGCCCATACCTCCCTACTCCTCATATTCATTCATAGATTCATGTAGGTCTCTTAAAGCCCTGACAACATTAACTTCATTTTGGGAAACTGTATCATAATTTTTTTTTCCACAACATTAACTTGATCCCGTTCAGGTATTTCTAATGGTTTTCTTCATTTTTGATCTCTTAATATAAGTTTTAAGAGGGCTTGTTTGAGCACTGGGTCGATATAAATAAATAATTTTCTATAGTTTTTCTAGGAAACTGAACTTAATATTCTTTTTTTTACTTTCTTTAAGAACATAACGTATTTTTTTATCCAATATATGAGGGACATCTATAGCCCTGTCTTCAACCCAATAAATGAATAGCCTCATACAGTCACCTGAGATATTAGTCTTATGATGATTCATAATTTTCTTAAGGATAGATTGAATCAAAGACTTGTATAGTCCCTAGGGAACATCTAGGATTCTTAAACTATTCCTAGGAACATATACATTTTTCCCACATATTTTACTAGCCATCTCAATCTTTCTACCTTGGTGTTTTTCTAGAGTTAAATGTTTCTCTTCCTTTGTGTGGATTTTTTTTTTCTCTTGCAAGAAAATTAGTGTCTAGGTAAACCCTCTACCTAAATAGTTTCAATTCCATAGCTATATCATCATAATTATCTATGGCATCTTCTATCTCCTCATTTTCAAAATTGAAGGGTCCAAACATAAAGTCAAAAACCTCTACTCTTCTTAGGATTTTTAGCATACCCGTTGGAAAATTCTTTGTGTCTCTCCATGCATCAACACACTCCTGGATTTTTTTGACAGTCAACTTTTCATCCTATGAACCCCCTATTTCAATTGTTGTGCCCATGGTAGAGGACACCCCTATTTCAATTACGACCATGGTTTTATGTGTTCAAAGATGAAATTGTGGACAAGAGCTTATTCAATGCAAGTTGATGAATGCACACTAACAAGAATGGATGTTGAGGAATGCACGTTGATGTTGGGGAATGCATGCTCATGCCGAGGAAACCCTTGGTAGGAATTTGACTTTTTTTTAAATGATTTTGGGTTATATTGGTATATTTTTCTATAAACCACTTTTATTAAGAAAAGTAAATTAATCTTTATAGATAACATATAATTTATTTAAAATAACACTTTTACAAAACTTGTCATGCATTTTTATAAGCACACTCAGGTGGATTTGTAGCATTTTTTAACAATGGATTTGGGAATTTTGAGAATTAATGAAAACTTTCCATCTCGAGTGTTGAGGCCACAACAACCCCCCTTTATTTTTTATTTTACAAGAGAAAGGAAAAGGGGCATCCTACTAAAATTTCATCCATAATGCCTAATCCTCTACTGCTTGAGACTAATGCTATTTCTTTGACTACCTTGAGGATTTGGGGGTTTAATATTCATTGATGATTATCTTTGGTGGGTGGTGATTATTCCTTTTGATCTGATGATTTCAAATGTCTTCATGATTCTTATTCATTGACATTTGTATGATAGAATTGACACATTATCTTCAAACCTTTTGTTGATTCTGAAGTGCTTGATGATATTATGTGGTTGCAGGGTTTGATGTTCTATTGCATGTCTTGAATAAGTTTGTTGTTGATGATTTTTCTTATTGACTAACTCAAACTATGCATTTTCCTGCTTGCATGATTATGCTTCATGTTTTCATCTTTATGCTTTTAAATGTAGATTCGACTCACTTGTTTCGAACTCTAAGTCTGAATTAAAAAATAACTAATCCTTCTTCTGAGTTGCAACTTGGAACATATAGTATCGAGACACTTATCTATATCCACCCATGATTATTGTTGAAGAATATAACGCTTATCATCTATATCCACCCATGATTATTGTTGAAGAATATAACGCTTATCTATAAGTTTACTTTAAGGAAGGGAATCTAAGGTTTATGATGTATTTGCAACTCTCCTTTTAATCGCATGGTTGATCTCATTCTTCTGTTTTGCAGGAACATGTTTGCAGGGTGACTTCATTCACATGACTGCTCCATACTTGAGAGGCCTATGGGGGAATCTCTTGATCCTTATCCAAAACCTTGACTTTGATCCTTGCCAGGATTTTTCTTATCATGAAACAAATTACCTTGGCTTGCAGTTGTCTCGACGTCCAAATCCCCCAAGGTTGTCAGATCTACCTTTCCCGCAAGCCTATACATGACCCTCTTCAGATTGATATATA
>CBVK0101273631.1:0-18250 GCA_900067695.1 Picea abies | reverse complement strand
ACAAAATTCTAAAGAATCACAAGTAATCACTTACCCTCTTAAAGTCCAATAAACCAATTAGGTCTTAGTGGACATTAATCATCATCATCATATTATATTATTCCCTGTTTTATTTAATAGCAAAACCTAACCTTTTCCTTTTTAAATATTATTTTTTAATTTAACCTTTTAACTTTATCTTTATAATTTTAAAGTGTTTTATTCCTCATTTAAATTAATAACAAAACCTACCTTTTCCCTTTTTAAATATCTTTTTAAATTGAACTTCTATTTTTTAAATAATAATTCTTTTCCCTTTTTAAATATCTTTTTAATTTGAACTTCTATTTTTTAAATAATAATTCGTTTATTAATGTGATCAAATGCTCGTCTTTACAAATTTGACCAATTCTGCTCTTTAGTGTTTTATATTTATAAATTTGACTAATTCTCTTCTTAGATATTTACATTTTTTATTATTTTGATCAATTTTTTTTATCACAAATAAAAAAATATATTTTTATTTTCTAGATATTTATTATATCAAAGGGATTATGTAGGGATTATGATGGCAAACAAATAATAATCTTTATTATGTGATTTTTTTGGGAACTACTAGGCATGCCCTCACGGGGCAGAAACTGACTACTACTAGATATGCACTAAGCATGTCGTCACGGACCACAAAGGTTAGTTGAGGGTTTTCAACAAATGACTTCATATAACATAGTGCTTTAAGAATACACTGCATTACTAATTCTTATACACCTCTCTCATTTTGGTAGGAATTAGATGTTTTTACATAGTGAGTTTGACAGGAATTTGAATGCCTTGCATAGTTTCATTGATCAAAATTTCAAAGGTACAATCCCTCCACGCCCCCAAGGTTTTGAGGGTTTTTTAATGGACTTGGAACCTCACAAAATCCATAACCACCTCGAACTATACCTTCTCTCAATTTTTTGCTTAATTGAATTCCATTATTGATAAAAGATATAATGATTTTAACTTCATTTTTTTATGTTTATTTGTGATTTAAAAAAAAAAAATTGGAGATTTTAAAACTAAAATACTTTTATCTTATAAAATTTAACTAAATTACTATAAATAAATAAATTCACCAAACATTTTTTGAAAAAAAAAAATACAAACTATAACGACTATACAAAATTTAACCCTAAAATTTCAAAAACTAATATAAATAAATAATAAAATAATTACTATCTTCAACATATTTTAACTGTCACAACATCACCTCTTAAAAAAAATACTTACATACATGTCTTGAATCTATCTTTATTGTGGTATATTCATCTTGAACATTCCCTTTCTTATTTCAAGTTGGAGAGATTGTCCTCATAGACCATACTAAGCAAGTAAATCTAGATAGATTTAAATATGGAAATATGGATGAGATCTGTGTATAATAGAATATAGTAGTATTAAAAGTGGACAAAATCTCTATAATAGAAGACATTATTAAAAGTGAAGTAGATCCCTAAAAGACAATATCAACATGGACGAGATGACTATAATAGAAAACAATATTAAAAATGGACGAAATCCTTATAATAAAAATCAGTAAATCAATTAAGTGTAATTTAGATAATTGTGAGAAATGATTATTATCCTTTTCACACTTATTCAATTCCCATAATAACATGAATACTTAAATCAATTAAGTGTAATTTGGATAATTGTGAAAAATGATTATTATCCTTTTCACACTTATTCAATTCCCATAATAACATGAATAAAACTAAAAATGAGTATTATCCTAATACCAACTCTCTAATTTTAACATAATTTGAAAATGTAAGACTCCCATATCCGAATACCAACCCTCTAATTTGTGCATGTAGTCGATTAATGTGGTACAAGCATATATGATTACGCCCTACCATGGGAAATTGTATCAATGTCAAAAAAAATATTTAAGAATATTGAGTAAGGTCAACATAAGAGACAATTTGCCTTCGTGATCACCATGATCATGTGGAACGAGTCAGGGGAAGCACCCTCCTACCTTCGCTTTAATAGTGTTCGTGGATTCTTTCCCATCATAATTTCCATATTGATCGATGAGAAAAAGATGGACTCGCTTTTCTTTGTTGTTCTGGTTCAACAACCCATCCCCAACGCAAATGCCTGCCTGCTCGTTTCTACCCATTGCCATGAATGTCTGCCTCCATACGAAGCTCTTTGACTGAACCTCGGATCCCATTTGCGCAGATCTGAGGATTTTATTAACTTTTTCTCTGAAATATCTGTTCTGAGTTTTCAGTGGCACCCATTTCACGATTCACAGTTCTGCTTGGAACCCACTTGAGGATTTATAGTTTTCCCAAAATCCAATTGAAGGGGCTGTTCGAGCAAAATGAGCGGAAGAAGAGATGGGTCTTTGTTCAGAACAACCGGATCGGCTTTTCGTGGCTCAAGACTAGCAGTTGCAGTGGGGATAGGAATCCTGTTAGGGTTTATATGGGCTTATCTTTATCCCCATGGCTTCTTACGTTCATCAGGACCAAATTATGTTAATGCCGTCTCCCATCCTTCATCACAGGTATTCTTCATTCCTCAACTCCATGGCTATATATATGAGTGAGGAAATTTCATAAGCAAATTTTTTAAATATTTAAAAAAAATTCTAATTAAATTCAGCTCTTGATTTTGATTCAAGTTAAAATCGTCTTCTAAGTCGGGCAGGTCTCCGATTTTTTTTTTTTTTAAATAAAAAAGCTGGAATTTCTTCTCTGGTTCTAATCTGAAAAGAAATTGATTCCTCAAAAATCATTGTTTCATGTATGTGATTTTCATGAAAAATAATGCAAGAAATACTTTTTCTCTTTGTCATTTTACAAGATCTGTTTTGATGGAAAACAGTGCAAACAAACCTTCTTATCTTTATGTTTTCAAGGTGTCATCATGTGAATCTCCAGAACGAGTGAAGCTTCTGAAATCAGAGTTACAGTCAATAAGAGAAACCAATGCCAATTTGAGGAAACAAGTAAGAGAGCTTAGCTCGAAGGTTCACCTATCAGAACAAGGCCAACACAATGCCCAGAAGCAAACTTCGACCCTGGAAACCCAAGTAAAAGCAGGGCCAATAGGAAATGTGAAAAGTTTGAGAACGAATCCCACTATTCTCCCTGATGAATCCATCAATCCCGACCTTGCAGAGCTTCTTCAGAAAATTGCAGTAAAGAAGGAGATCATTGTTGGTCTAGCTAATTATAATGTCAAGGAGATGTTAGAAGTATGGTCTGACAGCATCAAACGAGCGGGGATTACCAATTATCTTGTTGTTGCACTGGATGACTCCGTTGCAGAGTTCTGCAAATCAAGGGGTGTTCCGGTGTACCGAAGAGATCCAGCTGATGCGATATCAAAAACTGTGGGAAAAACAGGAGACAACCATGCAATTTCTGGCCTGAAATTCCATTTACTGCGGGAGTTTTTGCAGCTGGGATACAGTGTTTTACTCTCTGATGTCGATATTGTCTATCTGCAGAACCCATTTAATTTTCTTTACAGGGACTGTGATGTTGAATCCATGACAGATGGATACTCAAATATGACTGCATATGGGTACGATGATGTCTCCGATGATCCTTCGATGGGTTGGTCTCGTTATGCTCACACAATGAGGATTTGGGTTTTTAATTCTGGGTTTTTCTACATTAGACCTACCATTCCTTCAATCGAGCTTTTGGATCGAGTTGTAGATCGACTTTCCAAGGAGAATGCTTGGGATCAGGCAGTCTTTAATGAGTTGCTGTTTTTCCCCTCTCGTCCAGGTTATGAAGGGCTTCATGCATCGAGGCGAGCAATGGATTATTATCTCTTTTTGAATAGCAAAGTGTTGTTTACAAAATTCAGAAAGGAGCCAAAAATGCCCAGCTATAAACCGGTCATTATTCATATCAATTATCATCCGGATAAGCTTCCTAGAATGAAGGCCGTTGTTGAGTATTATGTTCATGGAAAGAAAGAAGCTCTTAAACCTTTTCCTGATGGTTCTGAATGGTGATGAATGAGCGAGGCTTAGTTAGAAGTTAAGCAGCATGAGAAGATTGCTATTCTCAGCTTTTCTTTCCCCGTTTTTGGCACTGTACAGTGCCCAAAGTAAAGTGGAAAGTCCATTATATTTTTGGCTGTAGAGACCTCTGAATTGGTGTTGTTAAGAATTCTGACAATTTCACAGTCCATGGATTTTTTTTTGGCAGTCGAGGGTTGCCAATTCATGTTTTGAGCTTTTTTACGGTCTTTCATTTCTGCCCAAAGAATTTAAAATTCATATAGTTTACTTTTCTGCAGAGGATTCTGTTGTCTTGTTGTGGACTTTTTAACTGCACGGTCAAAATAGTTTTTAGTAATAGAGAATCAGAAATTCACATTCTAGGCTATATTACAATCTTTATTTTTGCCAGATATGGGCAATCCATTTCTGAGGTAAAGTTTCTTATAATCTTGAATGCTGAAAGCCAGTACTGTCAAATGTGAGTTGTTTGTTTTGCTCCGGTGGGTTGCTACTCTGCATTCTAATTTCCGTAGTCATCATGCCTGCGGCAAAGTTAACAGTTCATTCCTATTTGATTACGAAGAATCGTGCGTGACAACGGTGTTGGTTCACTAGTGAGGTCAAGGGATTGTTGTGTCACCCACCAGGGTTACCTTCTCTCTGTAGTCTCCCCCACCCGTATGACATGAGTTTTAAAGGTGCAAGATCCGGTGAAAGTTCCCGGTGATTTTGCCAGAATAGATGTTCCTCAGGCCTGGCACCTAAGCCAAAGGAAGTTTGCTGTTTGTGGTGTCACCCCTCGCAGCATGTTTCGAGAAGCACTTAAAAAAAATGGAGATTTGTGAACTCCTGTTTTGGACTGTCTTAAGATTGATTGGTTCTGTTGATAAGGGTATGAGCATTACTACTGTTGCAATAAATGCTTACAAAATTGAGTTTCGCCTGTTCTTACAATCTCATATATTCAACATATTGCAGAATCCATACTTCTAGTTGTAGAGGTTTTTGTATTCATGTTTAGCAATCACACAGTTTCATTCGTATGGCAAATTAAATTATATGTGATATGTTGGATGCATAGTGTTGTGAATCCACATTTTGCAGTTTCTTAGAATCTCCAGTGTTTGCAGCAAAGTGCAGAATTAAAGGTTTTTCCTTTTTTTTTTATTCTGTAAGGAATTTTCTGAAGTTGTGCTTTTGTGCTTTAGCCCAATATCGTCCCGGTAGCATAGGAAATCACTCCTTTATTTTGTCTTTTATGTTTGTGAAATTATGTTTTGGATTTGCTTTCAGTCTCAGGGTATCATTGATGTTTTATTAGCTATAGAGAGTCGTGGAAAATTCTTGCAGGCTTTCTTGCAGTCTCTCCTCAGAGCAGATACAATTTGAGTTGTATTTGATGCTTGTAAGATTGTCATTTAGACTTTGGACCTTGGGTGATGTTTTATTAGCTATAGTGAGTTGTGGAAAATTCTTGCAGTCTTTCCTCAGAGCAATACAATTTGAGTTGTATTTGTTGCTTGTAAGTTTGTCATTTAGGCTTTGGGACCTTGGGTATTTAGAAGCATGCAATTTATATACAAATCCATTCATACAAGGATATGTTGAGAAACTGGTTTGCTTTGAGATTGTGGGTCATTTAGAGTTTTTTGAGCTTAAGTCCATTCTTGTTTCATCATTTTTTCCAAGTTGAGGTTATTTCTATTAAAGATGTCACTGGTGTGGACTTCCCAAGCCACTCTGAGAATGTGGGTGCCTACCAAGCACGGAGTTATGCTCGAGCCTTGGGCTTTGCCAACTCAAAATATATCTTATGCAGAGTATTCTTAATAAATGAATAAACCTTGTAATAATTAATATATAAAAAAACTAATACTAAATTGATCGAGTTTGGACATTGTCACCAAAGTTTATTATATTTTCAATATTTCTCTATTATGTTGCTGAGTTTGAAGGTGGATGTGTTTCTAATGAAAATAATATCTTCGCTTCTTATTTTATATCCAATTTCTCATACTTTTGGCTGCCCAAATTCTAGAGATGTTTTTTTAATTTTCCAATATCATATAAAAAAACTTGTAATGTAAATTATTTCTATATCAGCAATCTTAATGAGTCAAAAACATAGTAGCAAACATGTATTCTAGTGGGATTTAAAGGCATATTTTGGAAAAAAACCAAGAATGATTCTCATTTAATCTTAAAATTTTGGTTTTTTAGATTCTAGTGATGTTATCCTTGATTTTCCAACATCATATAAAAACTTGCAATGCAATGTAAATTATTTCTAGATCAACAATCTTAATGAGTTAAAAACATAGTAACAAACATGTATTCTAGTGGGGTTTAAAGGCATCTTTTGGAAGGAAGTTGAGAATGATCCTCATTTTTTAAAATTTTGGTTTTTTAGATTCTAGTGATGTTATCCTTGATTTTCCAACATCATATAAAAACTTGCAATGTAAATTATTTCTAGATCAACAATCTCAATGAGTTAAAAACATAGTAACAAACATGTATTCTAGTGGGGTTTAAAGGCATCTTTTGGAAGGAAGTTGAGAATGATCCTCATTTTTTCTTAATGGGAATAGTTGCGAGGTTTGCTTCCAAAATTTGAACGACTATTGATATTTTTTTGAGAACTGCACATTTTTATGCCTTGAAGCAACGATGGGGGCTTTTTCTTTTGGTAAATAAGACAATGAGATTATATTACATATACAATAAGGTTGCAAAAGCCAAGTAAGGTACAATTATCAACAAGCTTGACCTAAGCTTGCAGGGTAAGTGTCGTTTGATTTACAATCAGTGTTGTTTCAGTAGAACAAAAGGTACCAAAAAATGAAAGTAAAGCAAAAGATAACAAAGGCAAGGCAAGTATTGTTCTAGGTTAGAGTTATAAAACAAAAAATCATTCCTTCTCCAAATAGTAACGGTTGGAGTAACAAGAACCCTCCAATTATCTAAATTAAGTTGTTCAAAGCGTCCATATCAAACTAGTGGAGTTTGTTGTATTCAATGAATAGGCTAATAATCTTCCCATCATAAATCGACAAAAAACAAGATGATCTATAGACCACTTTGGGTATTTTAATGGCCAGCTCACCAAAATAGACCTACAAACTATGACTACAGTGAATGATGGTCGACTATGTGTGTATGTTTTTGTCTTTTTAGTGCTTTAAACATGAAAATAAAACACATCAACCAAATCCTTTGATTATTGTGACATTAAACAAAACTACAATAACGAAGACACACACATTGGACACAAAACTTACCTCGGAAACCCAATATGGAGAAACCAACAAAAAATGAAGGCCTATGATGAACCAAAGATTTATTCACTACCCATTACTCTATAGGTGGAATGTGGTGGATCTCTTTAGTGTTGTATCCAATTTTCCCACATTGAAGTTCAAAATGCATCAAGAAATCTAGTATCTCTATCATAAATGATGCTCCTTGGAATCCCAAAATGCACCCAAACCCTTTTGAAAGGTTGTTGCTTGTCTTTTAATGGTCTTTTACAAGCCATTAGAACACACATCTCATTGGTCGTTTATACTACCACATATAGGTAGGCATACCCTCTTCTTGTTCTTGACAAGCCTAAAACAAAATCCATGGATCTGCTTTCCCATTCCCTTGTAGGGATTGGAAGTGGACTATATAGTCTTTGTTTCTTGTGACTAGGCTTGTTGGTACAACATAAAATACAACCTCTAATAAATCTGGTTACTTCTTCCTCGTGTTAGGCCAATAAACACACCTTTGTAAAATGCAAGTTAGCTACATTCTTCGTGATACCAAAATGCCTAGTAGGAGGTATGAGCCTCCCTTATCAGTGTTACTCTCTCTTACTTTTCTCATCTTGTAGAGTAATCCATCCTAGAAATGGTAATCAACATATGTGTGTTCTTGTTGTCCTTGTAGTAGTTGATACACCCCCTTGAAGTCCTTATCTTTTGCATACTCCTCTTTGTATGCTTCATGAGTGAAAGGCTTCATGTGCATAATGGCTCCTAGAGCTATGATTTTTTGTGTTGGTGGTTGACATAGCAAATCAACCAATTTGTTGGTAGTGCCCTTCTTATATTTAATCACTAGATGAAATTATTGTAGAAATCCCATCCATTTATAATGTTTTGTTTGTTGGAGCTTCCTTTTAGCTTGCAAGTATTGTAGAGGCTAGTGATTAACATGGATGATGGTATCCTTATCCACTAGATAGTGCTTCCACTTCTCCATTGTTTGAACCAATGCATAGAGTTCATCGTCATATGTGGCATAGTTTAGTACTGCTCCATGGAATAACATCGAATGACAATAGAGTGATCTCCCCCCTTGCATTAACACTATTCCCTTAACATATCCAATAGAATTAGTACCTACCTCAATTGGTTTATGCAAGTTCGGTAATGCGAGGACTAGGGCTTGACTAATCTTCTGCTTCAATTCCTTAAAGGATTTTTGTCAAGTCTTACCCCATTGTTAACTCTTACCACTCATTGTTACAGCATGAAGTGTCATTGACACAACTAAAAATGATACGATGGACTTTCTTAAATATTGGATTGCTCCCATAACACTCTTTACCTTTTGTGACATTAGTAGGAGTGGGCACCAAGCACTACTTAGTACACTCACATTTTTTTTATGTTCGCTAGTAGGAGATGTTTCCTTAGTGTCCCCAATACCTTTTTAGATGTTCAAAACACTCCTCCCAAATAGAACTAAAGATCAAAATGTTGTCCCAATAAACTATGACTAATGAATATAAAAATGGACACAACAAATCATTTTTTAAATGCATAAAAGTCGTTGACACATTACTCAAACTAAAAGGCTTTGCTAACCACTCATATCAACGTTGATTCATATTGAAGGTGGTCCTCCAAGTGTCTTCTTCCTTGTCTTGGACTTGATCACATCCTAATTTATAATCTAGCTTGAAGTACATTACATGTTGTGCATGCCTTCACATCTGTTGAATCAATGTCTATTTGGTTTTATCTCAAGAAAAGAAGTACATATTCTCTGGTTGTGTTGATCAATCTCTTTGCTTGGTGTACACTCACTAAAGAGATCTTAGACTTCCCCTTGTGTGCATTGATGTTAAATATTTACCATATTTGATTATGCGATATGAAGATAGCATCCCTCATATACATGTAGGTCCTACCAAACACTACATCACAAACATCAAGCGACACTACATAAACTTATGTTTCATCATAAAATTTGCACTAATAGCAAATCGAAGATTACACCAGTTGGTATCTTTTCACTCAACAATCATAAAAATTGCACTAATATCAAATCTAAGCCTACATTGCTTGGTATCCTTTAACTCTACAACCCATTTTACCCAACCCAAAGGGTATCAATAGGGTGATTGTACTCTTCTAAACCAAGCTTACTTACCAGGACCTCTGCAATGAGGTTTGCTTTTGAATCATAATCGAATAGAGCATCTACTGTGTTCTTCTTGATTTGAATCTTGATATGAAATAGCTTTGTCATCTCCTTCTCCTCTTTGTGGTGGAGGATACCCAGGTTCACTTCCCTCTACATTGTTGTGCAAACAATTGTTTCATCCACATATGAGTTGCTTTTGATTTTCTTTCCTACTTCCACTAGAATATTTTTCTTCTTGGATTGCTCCTACATGTAATTTCTAGGATTCAATGCTAGAAAAAGTTTCTAATGTTTTCCTTTAGCGTGACCATCAATGTTGTAATGCTCACAATGGTTATTGGGGTCCTTGCACACGCTTGAAGTGGCAACAATGTTCTTATTTTCCACTTTTCTCTTCTTCTTCTCGACCTTATTGGAAGCTCCATACTAGTATGACTACTTTAAACCACTTTTTTGCCCCCTTTTCTTGTCAAATTCAATCGTTTAGGCTTGCACATAGGCCTCATTAATGGTTTGGGGTTTGAATAACATAACTTGCCTCCTTATGTGACTATGAAGGCCACCAAGGTATTTTATAATGACATCGAGGTCCTTGGGATTTATCCCCAACTATATGTCTTGCTTTCTAAACTCTTGTACATTGTCCTTACCTTGGCTAGTAGTGCCACTGAATTCTTTGGTCGTCTTCATACACAATAGGGTAACATTGGGATTTTAGGAGGTCCTTGAATACCCCCCACTTGGTCACTAGTGGGTCTCCCATCAAGTTTGTGCATGGCCTTATAGATTCAATCTAGAAAGAAATATTGTTTGCACCTCGTGTATGTTATGCACATTGAAATAGACTTCTAATTAATGCAACCAATGCTTCAATTTAACAATATCTATCGCACCTTCATAGAGCATGATCTTGACCTTGAATTCCACTTCAAACATGCATTAAGAAGATTGGGTATTGGGGTTCCTTTTTTTTTAGCTTCAATTCTTCCTTCTCTTTCCTTAGATCATCATGATACTTTGGTTTCTCATGAGATTCAAGCTTCTTCAAAAAGGGGCTGATATTTTTCAAGAGTGGCCATGAGTAAGGCCATGCTCCTAGAAATATCCACTACTTGAGCTTCCAATCTTGCAATGAATTTTCTTTAACCTTTATCAATTGGTCCTTCCCAATGCTCATCTTCCATTGTCAAGGATTGCCATTATTTATTAACCCTTCTTGTGCCAATATTTAGACCCATAGGGTAAATCTTTCCCACAAGTTTGGATGTCTTAAGTTGACACTATCCTCAACTACCAAATACCCAAATAAACCCACTCGCATACCAATGTGTCTTGTAAATTGTCTTGGATATTCCAATGGTTGGCTCGCCAAAATATATCTTCAAACTACAATGACTAGAGTGAAATGATATTGTGTTATGTCACTGCATTTTTGTCGTTTTAATGCTTTAAACATGAAAATAAAATGCACCAACTTGAGTCTTTAACTATTGTGACATTAAACATAACTACAATAGCAAAGACACATACATTGGGCACAAAATTTACCCTAGAAACTTGATATGGAAAAGCCAACAAGAAATAAAGCATTATGCCTTTTGACTTCTTATATTATGGAGATTACAATACATGTTACAAAGTTGTTTAAGCTTACTATGAAGCTATGAGACACTATGGTCTTCTACGGTCCTCTACAATATGTCTATGTCTCTTGGTGTTGCTAATATCTACTCCACACTTCTACTTATCTATGTAAAAATGAGTGGCCAATGCAAAAGTGAACCCTTATGCCTCCTTTTGCTACTTTTTTTATAGATAGAAGAAGGGTTAGGTTTAGGGTTTCAAAACCCTCTTGGAACCTCCATGATGTTTCTAGAATTCTCCAATGGATTTTCACACATTACTCACTCCCCATATTCGAATTATGGTGTGTTCTCACACTCAACTTTGTGAGGAATATTTTCATTGTTCCTTGACAAGGCCATAACTTTCACATATGAACTCCATTTTTGGAAATGAACCACCATTAAAAAACTATTGATTGTCAAATTGAAAAACAATATCCAATAACCTATCTCCTTAGCATTTGAGACCCCAAAATTCCACTTCTTTAGCCCTCAAATGGAGGATTTATCGTTTTGGCTCCTTAGTGCATATTTTAGGTTCCAACACAAACCAATCCCAAATGCAATATTCCCTTCCCTAAAGCATCAATGAAGCCATATGGTAAGCATTTAGATCCTTTTTAGAGCACAAGATGAAACTAAAAAAATAAAACACTATAGAAACCCATAATGTTATGCGAGGTCAAAAAAATAAAACACTATAGAAACCCATAATGTTATGCGAGGTCACTTAAAACATTGCGCTCCTCTAAGTTGTCTTCCTCTTCTCCGTGGTTGTAGATCCTCCAAAATTACGTGCATCTTGTGATTGTCCTTAATTTCCACTATATCTTCTAAAGTTTGATGAGAATGTCCTCTTAGTTTGATCTTTTGTTTCTTTGACATGCACCTCCATCTTTTGCCTCCTCCAAGGCTATGGTTGTGAAATCTTGATGGTCTAGAAGAGACTTGAGGTCCCAACAAATAGAGTTTTTTTGCTTATGGTGTGTCGCCAGTTGAAGATGGGTGCTTTTGGAGAGGTACTTCTCATCCTCTTTAGCATCAATGCTAACCCATTCCCCAACACAACTGTCCATCTCCGAAATTTTCTCAACAATGTGTCCATGGAAATTTGAAATTAACCTAATCTCACTACTATTACCAAAAAAATCATGGTCCTACAAGGAAAAGGGAGAGTCACAACTTTGCCTTTAAGATGATTTGGGCACCTTTTATAACCATCATCATGACAACACTATTCAAGAAGAGGTCTCTTTCTTGAAAATCCTTGCACTCTCTTAGGAGTGAATTTATTAGAATTCTCCTCTTAGTCATGTCCTTCCTCTCCTCCTCCTTCCCATCAAGGGGATGCCAATATTCTGGCTCCATGATCTTTATTAGCACACATACCTTCTCCCCATCACCAACAGTCCCATAATTCATCACTATCAAACAAGAGATGACCACATGCTTCTTCGAACAAAGAATTGAGATCATCATCCCAAGAAAGAGAAGACTCTTGCTTCTTAACTATTCAGTTCCCACCAAACCCACTTTGGTTTATCACTTCCTCTCGTACATTTTCATGATCATTGCTTAGGTTGTCGATTGCCTCTTGAATGAAAATGCGTTTTAGTGTCAATTTTGAGTAAGGGAGAGGCACTTCCTCTCTCCTATCTCATCAACCAGGGATTGTTGTCATGTCTCTAATGCTGCATTTATCGGCATGATATCACCCCTAATCCAGGATGTCTTATGTATCTCTATCTCCATATCAAATCCAAACACCCTCAATTAAGGTGGTAGTGATCTCCCCTAATGTCAATAAAGACATATCTTCCTAGCTTGAAGCTAAATTGGTCTCCTATTCTCTTTCTCCAAGCCCAACGAAGTCTTCTATAGGGTTATCAGTTGCACATTTGACATGTGATGGGGATGGAATCAGGGAACTTTTAAACATGTCTGAAATGTTCTCAAGAGGGTGTAAGAAATTCCAATTCTTAGTTACCTACCCAAGTTAAGTTTCATCCCTAAGTTTCTTCAAAACTTCAATTATAAGCATCAAATCCCCTTCCACAACAAGATGATCCCAACTTTTGAGTTGTTCCAACTAGAGACCCTTTTCTACTACCTAGAGATATGTTGATTTATTCATACGTGTCCCCCCATAACCATAAAAGTGTAGACTATATCTTCTCTCTCATCCTTAAAAATTCTGTCAATCCCTATTAGTCATGGGTTGCCTAGAGAAGCTTCGTCAAAGTTTAGTTTGATGCATCCATGGAGGGGGGATGACTCCACTCTCAAGGAGAGATAGTATTGGGTTGATTAGGGATGCTTCGATAGGAAAGTAGGCTAACGTTCACTTGCCACTTTCTAAGGATCCTTCTTGACTGACTAATGACTTCTTTATCCTTACTCTTTCATCTAATGACCTTGATTGATTTGGTGACATTAATTATTATTCTTTACCAAATCTCTGCGTCATAGAAGTATTTTTTTGTTATGAAGATTATATTATTTCTTTCTTTTCATGTGCTCCATATGATGAAACTAGGGAGAATATTCCAAATTTAGCTAAATATGCCATTCCCAAAAGGATTAATTGTTTGATCCTCCAATTTATAGATAATACTATCTCCGTGCCTATGAGAGCTACTCATCATATTAGTCGATCCCATGAGGTTCTTGGTTCCTCCCCATGCTTCCAAAATTCCATTCCTTGTATCCAATTTTGGTTGTCATCGGATCCTTTTATTGACAGAAAAGTTGCCTCCCTCCTATGGAAGAGGAGAAGTTGCTGCTGAGAATCTTCCCAAAACAACGTTGAGGTTCCCCACCCGATCTCCCACAAGCTGTGTTTTTGCAGCAAATATAGATGTTTCCTAGCATTGTTCCAAATGTAGGAGCCAACAATAATATCTTCCACCATGATTAAGTCTTGTTCAACTATCCCCGGGGTAGCCAACCATATTTTGCCCCATAAAGCTTCTATGGATTTCAACGTTCTCCACATAACTTTTGTTGTTGGAGCTTTGTTCATCACACGTAAGGACCATATCCCCAAGTCACCACATTTCTTTGGGAGAAAAATAATGAAATCTTGTAAGGACCCTCTCATTTCACGTGATTCTTCAACAACCGACGATAGTTCCCGCCCCACTATGTCCCAACATTGCTGATAGAAATCAAAATTGGGAAATCGTCCAGTCCATCACTTCATGTTTAACTTCAAAGATGGAGATTGACTTCATTAGTTCCTTGATCATTTGAGTGAGGCACAAACTTAGGGATACGTTTGACAATAGAATTTATTGTCCCACATATATCAACATCCCATTCACTAAGCAGGGCTTGCTCCACTTCAATCTTTGTTTGGTTTTCCAACTGTTCACTTACCACATAGTTAAGACTTAGAATCATGTTTCCTGCAAGCTTGAGTGGAATGGTGGAAAACCTTTGGTTTTTTTGTCTCCCTCCTTAGCTACTTTATTCTAGACGTTTGTTTCCAGAATATATCTTCTTGCATTGCTTGGGAGTCTCGTTATTTCATGAGTTCGGCTGCTTGGAAGTGGATCTCATATGTTATAACATTGTTCGTGATTCTTTCATGGTCTCCTACCATTCTTATTCCCAAGTTCTACTTATGGTGGAAGATATTACAAAAGGTTGTCTTATTTCATTCCTTTAGCTTTTCTTTCCCCCTTCTTTTTTTTTTCGCACTCTCCACTCATGCCCCAATAAAGTGGAAAGTCCATTATATTTTTACCGACTAGATTGAACCTAAGCCGGGGACAACTTTAATATTGGATGGAAAAACGATTTTCCTAGTTGTTTTTATTGATAAGACAATATGAATTACTTTTGTTGCAATAAATGCTTACAAAATTGAATTTCACCCATTTTTACATGTTCATATATTCAACATATTGCAAAATCCACACTCTTAGTTGCTCATATTTTCAACATATTGCAGAATCCACACTTTCAGTTGTAGAGGTTTACGTATTCATGTTTTGCATTCACACAATTTCATTAGTGTTACCTCGCACAACCTAGGGGTAACTAAGGAGATGATGTCTTGAGGCTCGCAGGTAGTAAACATGGAGTGTCGAGAGCCAGATTGACCAACAGAGCCCACATTGAGCAAATAGAGCCCCTCTTCTCCACCACACATCACCACTTATCATCAACAACATAGCAACATCCACCACACCATCCTGCTCCATAGAAAATAACAGGTCTTGCTTCATGAGGTAACAAGTCCAGTCTCATGGTAAGTGTCACTTTAATATCTTAAGCATTTGAGCATGTTGCAAAGAGTCATTTCTTGATTATGGAACATTTGCTTGGAAATTATATCTTTTGTCTTATTTCACCTTGGTGTTTGACATGGTATCCCAGTAGGTTGGCCACCCTCAGGAAAAGGTTTGCTACTGGGGGTCTCCTTGAAGGGTCATCGTACCATTCCCACTCATACTTACCAATTTCCACACTTCTTCCCCTATGTTTCCTCATCTTTTGGGTTTTTGGGTTCATTGACCCCAAGAAGGGCTTGTACCTCATTTCATGGGAAGAAGGGGATAAAGGCCCACAGGTGTTGCAGCTAGCACTGTAAAATCAAAAGTCATAATTCACCCTTTTAGATGCTCGCCCTAAAAGTCTCGAGATCCATGGATCACTTCTCCATAAAAAAATGACTTTTAAAAGAAAATAAATAAAAGGCATCCCGCTTGATGGGAGAATGCATTGCAGTGTTCTTTAATTTCGGTCCAGATAACACTCAATCTGTTCTAACTTCAAGTGGCATTGTGGTGCTCTTTTTTGTTTCATTGCACATATCACTCAATGTTCAGATCATAAAAATAAAAAAATAAAAAAGGCAAATAAAGGGCTTGGAAAAATGTTGCATTGCAAACGAAGGGATGCATTGCACCCTCCACAAAGGCACTCATAAATGAGACAATATGAGCCCTTGATATGTCAAGAACCCAATGCCCAATAGTACTTCCCCCAATCCACCTCATACTCACTACATGGTCTAGAGAGGGTCTTCTTGGGAAACATTCCTTGACTTGGGGATTGACCTACCCAATAGGCACCATGACACCCCTCCGATACCTAAATTTGGCAAAGTTTATAAGGTCTTTGAGCATTTGTTTAGTTTGAAAAGGGGGACTTAATGCACTTGTTCATGTGGTTTTTTTATTAAATGAGGCTTATTGTTAAATAACATGAACCTGGCACCCGACCATTAATTATGAGAAAAACACATTTACTAAATAATAACACAGCTAGGTTACTTAACCATTAAAATTCAGTGGAAGTATTAAACGGAAACCAAACGTCACATTGCACAAGATATTTTTGAATAAATAACCCCTAGAAAAACCCTTGCGGGGAAACCAGATCTGTGGTGATTTTATTGATATAAAATTAGGGCTCTCGTCCTTGGATAATGACCCTTTTTAAGAAATACAAATGTTCCAGCAAATAACCTAGCCCACTTGGCTAGTATCTCCCTTGTTGCCCCTGCACCCTTTCCTTGGCCCATGCTCCTTCACGCCTGAGTGCTTGCTCACTCTTTGTGTACTCTCACTGTTTCTCCTCCTCTCGCATAGGCTATCTTTTATAGCCTTGAGTTTACCCTAAGTCCAAAACCCTAGATCTCCTAAAGCGATCTATGGTTAAGATCTAATCTTGCGTTCACTTTGGATCCAACGACTAGGACTTAATTTAATTACTAATGCAGATTACTTTAGCATTTAATTCAATTAAACTCACTTTATTACAAAAGTACATTCACTTACGTAAAGTGAATCTTCTAAGATTTTGAGAGGTAATAATGATGACTCCCACGTGTTGACACATACCCATGTGGAAGTACCTGTCTGATGCTACCAAAAACATTGACACTCCCTCTTAACGAGGAAGGCCACCACACAGAGGTGGCTATGTCTTTGCTACCAAATCCGCTACCATGGTTTCCCAGATTCATTGCCCAGTCACGCCGCCCACTACCCGGATTCATTGCCCAGTGATTGCCCAGGTTGCCAAGGGATGCCGGTGACTTCTGTCGTTACCCAAGTCTTTATGGGTGTTGCCCGACAACTTTATAGGCCTTCCCAAAAAAATTTGGCCCTCTTGGTTGCTGCCCAACCTCTATTGGGTCTACCCTCGGTTTCTCGACCTTCCTAGGTGTCTCTGCGGTCTGCGTGGCCTAGGCTGGCGACTGGATGTTCCGGCAGCTACAATCGCCTCTTTCTTCACTTAGTTTTCGGTTGGTGGCACCCAACTTCCCACGTACTTCTTTCATCACCTGATCCTCTCCTTGTAGCATGCATATCTATGTTGTTGCTCCACATCCTTGTTGGTAGTTGTCTCTATGTTGGCGGTTGACTGTCCCTAACCCGCAACACTACCTTCATCATCCACCAACATTGTTGGTTGTCCTAGCTCACACGCACCCATGCAATATCTGTAGGCTAGCGCACTTTTCCTATTTGTTGTTGGAGGTTGTTGTGGCGGCCTGCCTGCGGCGGTTGTTGTGGGTTGGTAGTTGTTGTGGCGGCCTTCCTGCGACAGTTGTTGTGGGTTGGCGGTTGCTAGCCCAGCCGTCACCTCCTCTTTGTGCCCCTCATGTGGTTATTTTTCACTGGTGGTTGGCTCCTCCTATGTTGTCTCCTTTTCCTATCACCGCCTTGCTGCCTCTCGACTCGACTGCACCCTCCTATGATCCCTTTGGTTACGGCCTGGGAAAACCTCTCGTTGGTTGAACGGACAACTCTTTATAGCAGCCCAACAATTTCTCACAATCATTGTCTTCTTCAATGGTTGATCCATGATTCCCTATTGTAGATCCTCAACATGCAGGTCCATACGACCTGCAATTTCTCGGCCCAATCTGCATTCACTTAGCAACAACCTGATCTCACTACAACATCCAATCCGTACGAAGTACAGTGTTGTACGACAATTGTTGTATGACTGTTGCAATTTTCCTTTTTTTTTTAAATTTACCACGCAACTCTAAAACCATTAAAATTTCCTGCTGCAGATTTACCTGCAAAAATTAAAATTTTCTCAGATGCTACTAAACCCCGTCTTTGTGCAAATCTAGCTTCTATCAGAGACTCGACTATGATACCATGTTAAATAACCTGAACCTAGCACATGACCATTAATTCCAAGAAAAACACATTTACTAAATAATAGCACAGCTAGG
>CBVK0101273589.1:0-12016 GCA_900067695.1 Picea abies | reverse complement strand
TTTAGAAAAAAATGTAACTCTGATAGTTTCAGTGCATGATAGTTTTAGAAAACAATTATTTCAAGTTCCTTCAAGTGCCCCCAAAATCATTAATCTGCAATAACGTGGCCAAAACTGAGAGTGGGAAGTTGCAGTAAGAACTACATGTGCCATAAGACTACCAAACTGCAGAGGATTCAGATCTTCCAAGGTTGATAAACTCATCCTTCTATGACACCTTTCTCATTTCCTATTAGTTTCTCTTAGCAATGCTTTCTTTTCCCAACCTCTCTTCACAACTAGAAAATACAAACTCATAGACTAGCTTAGTTCCTTGTCAATGTTGTTGTTGTTATCAATAAATTAGTTGATTTTGTGCCCTTGTACTATCTAAATTACCTAAGATTTGTTAATTAACATATCAAATTAATATTGGAATGCAAAACATCAAAGATGAGTCAAAGTCGAAGGTTGAAAACATATGAATACCATACATATCATGAGAGAATATCCGATGATAATGATATGGAAAGATATCCATGTCCATGTAATGATTGTCTTGGTGTAAAGGTGTGAAAAAGAATTTTTTTTTATCGACATATGATAAGACACGGGCATAGTGGTGTAAGCCCTTGGAACATAAGTTATTATGAAGATATGATACAATTGCATAGTATGAGAGACGAGGAGGTACCAAACATCACTGAAGTGGGACCAAACATAGATGAATATGAAACAATGTTAGATGAAGGGGTTGAAGTTCATAGAATGTTGAATGAGGGTCTAAACGATGATTGGGCCAATTCAATGGAGGATGATTTAAATCATGTGTATGCTAATTGCAAGTTAATTCATTTGAAAACAATCCTTCAAATTCTAAACTTGCAAGTGGTGCATGGTTGGACAAATGAGAGTGTAGATGAGTTATTATCATTATTGAGTCAGTTGTTACCATGTGACTCCACATTTCCAACAAAACGAAGTCAATGTCAAAATCAAATCACTAAGATAGGATTAGGGTATGAAAACATACACACATGTATGAATGGTTGTGTATTGTTTCACAAAAATATTGCAAGTGAGACATAATGTCCAAAATGTCAAGAAGGGAGGTATAGACCAAGGTTGAAATCAATTGTGGTTCCTAGGAAGGTTCTTTGCCACTTTCCACTAATCCCACGATTACTTCGAATGTATAGGTGCAAAGACATTGGTGAATTTATGCAATGACATGCTTGAAATAAGAGCACTGATGGAAAACAACGACATGTTCCTGATTATAAGATGTGGATGGAATTTGATAAAAGATGGCCCAATTTTTCTCAAGATCCTCGTAATATAAGGTTGGGTTTGGCTCTAGATGGGGTGAACCCATTACCAGATGAAAGTACTAAATGGTCAACTTGGCCAGTGTTTTAAATAGATTATAAGTTGCCTCCATGGTCAACTAAGCCATTTTTATTAATGTTATCATTGATTATACCTGGCAAGAAAAGTGTGACTTCAGATACAATCGATACTTATTTATAGCCATTATCTGATGAGCTAATGGAATTGTGGAAATGAATTGAAGAAATTGAATTATTAACGGAAGGTCATTCAATCAAATTCACTTTAAGAGCTTCCATATTGTTTACAATTCACTATCTTCCTGCATACGACACATTGATTGGTCTCAATGTTCATGGATACCATGGATATCCTTTCTACAAATTTTAGGATTTTGTGAGGCACTCAAGAAGTTTGCATAAGTGTATTTATTGTGGGCATCGTGATTACCTGAAAATGGATCATCCATATTGTCGAAAAAAAACATGTTTCAATGGTCAAGAAGAGAATAGTGAAGCACCATTACCAATAATGAGTAAATACATTATTGAGAATAGACAGAAAATAATGTTTTTTATTGAAAGTGGTGGGATTTGTGGTAGTAGAGATGATCCATGTAGGATTTTGTGAGGCACTCAAGAAGTTTGCATAAGTGTATTTATTGTGGGCATCGTGATTACCTGAAAATGGATCATCCATATTGTCGAAAAAAAACATGTTTCAATGGTCAAGAAGAGAATAGTGAAGCACCATTACCAATAATGAGTAAATACATTATTGAGAATAGACAGAAAATAATGTTTTTTATTGAAAGTGGTGGGATTTGTGGTAGTAGAGATGATCCATGCAATGAAAGCGGTGTAAAAAGATTGTGTATATTTTATAATTTGACATACTTTAAGGATATAGCCACCAGGCATACTGAGACAAATATAGCCTATGTTATTATAGAAACTCTTTTTGGTGCTTCTAATACTATTTCATCATGCGAAGACTTGAAACAACTAAAGATTTGTCGAAATATTTGGGTTGAAAATTATGATGATGAAAAATATAGAAAACCTAGTGCTCCTTCTGTCTGGACAAAGGAACAACATGCACAATTATTAAAGTTGATGTCTCAGACTCGCTTTCCCACTGGATATGTAAGTATTAATATTAGAATCCAAACTAACATGAATAGCTTAAGAGGCCTCAAGACCCATGACTATCATGTCATACTCGAGAATATTTTACCTATTGTGGTCAATTTATCAAGTTTGGAAAAGGGACCAAGATTGGTAATTATAATGTTGGACCTAATATTAAGGAGAATGAGTTTATATGTATTAGATCCTTCAAACTTTGTTAGTTTGAGGTAGGAGGTTGTTGAAGTCCTTTGTCTATTGGAATGTAAATTTCCATCAACAATATTTAACATTTCGATGCATCTTTTGATACATATTGAATATTAACTAGAACATTGTGTCCTAGTAAGAACGAGATGGATGTATCCTATAGAGAGATATATGAAGGTTTCGAAAAACTTTGTTCATACTAGGAAAAAACCAGAAGGTAGCATGTCTGGGGTATATTCAATACAAGAGGTTGTGGGATTTTGCACAAAATATATGAATAATTTTAAAAGTGTCAATCGATGTGTATGGGATTATGACGAAGATGAGAGAGTTGCGAGTGAATTATTAGAAGGAAATGGAAGGCACTTTAAGTTATCACATGAATAAATAAGTGTGATACATGCCTATGTTCTTCAGAACACATCTTCATTCGATAAGTGGCGCAGGTGAAAACATTTTTTACACAATAATTTATCGATTCAATTGCATTTAAATATTTATATTATTAATCTTATTGTCTTATATGTTCATATTCTATGTAGGAAATATGAACAAGAGAATAAAACATGGATGCAACATTAACCTCAAAAGCGCAAACGTCATGATTTGATTGGAGGTGATTCTTTTCCAAAATTTGAAGAATGGATTGCCAATGATACAAAAGAAGAAGGTCAACATATAACAGTGGAGGAAAGTGAGATTTTACAACTTCCACATATATGGGCTATGAATTTTAGTGGAATGTGGTCCTATAGTAGTCATTTAAGAGTGGAAGACAAGGAAAATTGTGATTGTGTTGTTAGTGCTGAATTTCTTCATGAAACTGAAAATAAATTTTATGTTGGATTTGTTATCCCCTATCCTAGGGATACCTAAGGAGATTATGTCTCAAGTCCCATAGGTCCTAGACATGGAGTATTGATATCCATACAACTTTAGCTTGGTCCTAGAGGGCCCATATTTTCTTCAGTGCATCCCGTCTATCAGCAACAGTAACATCCATCCCACCAGCCTGATTTTGAAATAACAGTGGGTATTACTCCATGAGGTAATGAGTCCGAGTATCATGGTATGTGTAACTCTGATTTTCAAAGAATTTGAATATGTTTCACTAAACTCTCCTTTGTTTCATAATGTTTTCTTGGAAATTATGCTCTTTAACTTGTTCATACCTGGGGGGGCTAAAACAATTCCCTAGTAAGCCGGTTCCCTTTAGGATGAGTTGCCACTAGGTGGGTCTATGAAATGTCATCATCCATTCCTTCCATACTTACCATTTTCCATCATTATCCCTCTCATATTCACCTACCTTGGTTCGGGAATTGGTTATGCCACACTAGGAAAGGTTGTACCTTGCCTTGTGGGAAGAAGGGGCTAAAGGCATAGAGGGTAAAAGTAGCTAGAAAAAGTTAAAATCCAAAATGAAACCTTTGAGATGCTTCACCCAGGGATTCCTGAGAAAGAAACAAAAGGCTTCTCATTAAGAAAAGAGGACCCGTAATATAAAATAAAACTCAAGGTCTAGTTGGTGGATGAAAAGAGGACCCGTAATATAAAATAAAACTCAAGGTCTAGTTGGTGGATGGGAGGTCTCATCATGAGCCGCCCTATTATGTACATGGTCATGTAGCGGTATGACACTACCATCTATCTCGTCACCAAACTAGGGTAGTGGATCTTGGTGGCATAGCCAAGAGAAAGGGGTCTCATCATGAGCCAACCTTCTCATTTCCATGAAGTGCTTATGGATAACATTGTCACCACTGGTCACCATGCCAGGATAATGTCCCCTGTCTATTCACTTGAAAAGAAAAAGAAATACGACAAAGAATAAAAGGCATTGAATGGGCTAGGAAACATTCGTATCCATGACAAGGTGTAGCTCACCCTCTATAGAGGCAGCCATAGTAAATACCTACATTTCCTTGTTATCACTGCACCCTTTGCCCAAACATTCCCCATCACCATTTCACACACTTAAATGACCTAGATTGGTATTCCCCTGGGAAACACCCCAAAATTGAGGACAATTATCCCAATGGGAAATCCTAAGACCCTCCCCAAACTTGACTTGTTAAACTACATAATGTCTTTGAGAATTTGTCTGGGTAAAGGGGGGTTTGATGCACATGTTTTGGTAATTTTATTATTGGATATGATTGGCATTGCTATGATCCTTGTGACTTATGAGCTCATGGAGGGCATACTTTTTTTTTTGCAGTACCATTCCCAGTGGACAGGTACATATGGGGAGATGATTATCTTAGACCTCCATGGGGATAAAATCCCACAAGATGGATGTTGTGACCCCAACCATGGGAAGAGATACACTAGAGGATGGCACCAGGAAGGAAGAAGGAAATTTCCCCTGAGACACATTGATAGGCCTAGACCCAGGGGGTATTTCCCTACCACCATGAAATTGTCCCTTGAAGGTCCCTGCCGTCACCATGCTAACCCTTGACATCATCCAGTTAGGGTTTGGGCATTTATGAGGACATTTCGGTCCTAGTTGACATGTGTGGAAACATTGAGGCCTCTCGAGGCCCATCGTTTTTCATTTGAGGCCTAACGTTCCAAGATGGTGGTCTAACGTCACCCTAGAGGGGAATGACCTCATCCCTAAAGTGAATTTATGGTTTTAATTGTTGAATTTATGTAAAAACTAGATTTTTGATGTAAGCTAGCCATGTCGGCCTTTTATGACCTAAAAGATAATTAAAGGTCATTGATATTGTATAAATCCATGGGCATGTAGCGGTATGATACTATCATATATATGGTCACCAAACCAAGGTGGTGTCTCTTGGTGGCATAGCCAAGAGAAAGGGGGCCTCATCACAAACCAGCCTTCTCATTTCCATGAAGTACTTGTGGGTAACATTATCACCACTAGTCACCATGCCAAGATAGTGTCCCCCAACTATAATCTTGAAAATAAATAAAAATAAGACAAAGAAGAAAAGGAATTGAATGGGATAGGAAACATTCACATCCATGACAAGGTGTATTTCTCCCTCTACAGACGCACCCATAGGAAAGACCTACATTTCCCTGTTATCACTCCACCATTTTCCCAAACATTCCCCATCACCATTTCATACACTTACATGACCTAGATTGGTCTTCACTTGGGAAACACCATTTCATACACTTACATGACCTAGATTGGTCTTCACTTGGGAAACACCCCAAACTTGAGGATAATTATCCCAATATAACATCTTGAGACCCTCTCCAAACCTGAATTTTTAAACCGCATAACGTCTTTAAGCATTTGTTTGGATAAAGGGGGGTTTTATGCACATGTTTGGGTAATTCAATTATTGGATGTGATTGAAATTTCTATGATCCCTATGATTTATGATACTATGGAGGGTGTAATTTTTTTTTCTAGAGGACCATGCCCGGTGGAAAGGGACATAAGGAGAGATCATTACCTTGGACCTCCATGGAGATAAAATCCTACCAGATGGATGTTGTGATCCCAACCAAGGGCAGGTAGACACCAGAGGATGGCACCAGGAAGAAAGAAGGATGTTTCCCCCAAGACAATCTGATAGAACTAGACCTATGGGGTCTTTCCCTTCCACCATTACATTGGCCCTTGAAGGCCCCTAATGTCACCATGCTGACCCTTGACGTCATCCAGTTATGGTTTGGGCATTTATGAGGACGATTTAGTGCTAGTTGGCATGTGTGGTAACATTTGAGGCCTCTGGAGGACTAGGGTTTTGCATTTGAGTCCTAACATTACATGATTGGGGGCCAATGTAACCTTAAAGGGGCATGACATCATCCCTAAAGAGAAATTAGGGTTTTAATTGTTGAATTTATGTAAAAAATGGATTTTTGATGTAAATTGGCCATGTCGGCCTTTTAATGACCTAATTGTAATTAAAGGTCATTAACATTGTTTAAATAAGAGATAAAACTCTCATACTTTTACATCATTCACTCATCACTTAATTATGGGTCTGAAAGTTGTCCTTCCTTAAGGGTTCTTAGCTTAAATTAGGGGTCTCATCACTTCTTGGAGGAGACATTTATTGGTGTATTTTGTCTATTTTCATGTAGAGGATATTCAACTAGGGTGGTTTGCTTGATTATTCTTGGTGAAGTAAGTGGAAAATCTGCATTTCATTATTTTGAATGAATTATTATGGTTAATTTTACTTTTTTCATGTTTAATATTATGAAATTGCTTGCTTGAAACCCTAGGAGAAAGACATATGTTATTACCTTTTTCCTTATAATCTTCCATGTGCTAAAATTTCTTGAAAGGAAACTAACTTGAAGTAGATACTATATCCCTACCATTGTAGCACTCTAGTAACCCTATGTCCATTCCTAATTGCATATTTTATTACAATTTGTTCAAAGAAAGGAGAAATCGGTAGGGCCTAACCATTGTTACTTCCTAGCAATTAGCTCTTGGAGGTGGATGCTTTTAGGCCTTTGGATACCAACAACTTTCTTATCCATTCCATCCCTTGGACATGCCATTATCATTGATATCTTTCCTCAAAGTTTTTTTTCTTCCATTAGTGACTCCATTTACCCTATAAAGGAACTAGACTAACATCTACAAGTGTTGATTGATCAAACAAACACTCATACTTTTATCCTTGAATCCTTTACTAACATTTTCTAACCCTAACTTCCAAAATAACTTCCAAAATAACTTGTTGTTGTGCAAAACATTACTAGAACCATACAAACATACATTGATTTGATACATTTACCTACATAAATTGCACTAAAACCACTCAAAACTCAATTGTGATAATTCCTAGTCAGTATACTAGGTAAGTGCTAACCTTGTATCGTGTTTTCTTGCACTTTTGACAATTAGAATTTGTTGGTGTTGCAAAATATTGCTACTGCCATCTAACTACATAACATTCTCTACAAAAGTGACATTAAAACATAGCTAAACATTGCCAACTTTGCTTGTGACAATTTATTATCAATTTTCCTAGTCAAAGTCACTTTTTCTTGTCTTTTTCAAGTAATTTCAAGGAATAAATCTTGTGGTTGTTATAAAATATTAATTGATGTTATAAATTGTTGCATGGATGAAAATTCATATCAGCTAGCTTAATTTCTGAAGGTTTATTGTCTTATGAAGTACTAACAATTATTTGGTGCTTGGAAACTGCCCCATTTTCCTTGTTATCTTGTTTTGGGTAGGTACACAATATTATCCGTTTTATTCATCCTTTAAGACATAAATAAACTTTTGATTTGAGTGATCTGTGAGAGGAGAAGGATTTCCTTGTGATTAATTGGCTTAGCCTTCTCAAACCCTCTAGGTCATCAGGGACGTCTTCCCTGGGGTAGTCTTGACATACTCCTAAATAGAAAGGGATCTCCTACTAAGGTGACAGTGATAGATTATTCCCAGTTACGCCAATTATGTATCCACTTGCCTTGGGATTTTGGGAAAATAAAAATTGTGTGATAACATTTTGGCACTATTGTCGGGGAACACTGAGTCAATATTCCTCAATGACACTTTTTCGGTGAGCCTTTCCCTCAAAGCCTTTATCTTATGAAGCTTACCTGGCAACTCCACTGAGGGTGATTCCCTCTTTTCCATTTGATGATGCCTAGAAGGATTATCTAGAGAATCCACTAATGATTAAGCTAAACATGTCTTCTCAATGAGACCCAAGAAATTTTAAACCCTTGGATATGAGTAAAATACCATTTTATTCTCGAAAAAAGGCCTCCGAGGTATGAAAAATGGCTCCCTAAATTCACTGGTAGTGATGAAGATAATTTTAATAGACATGTGCATGATTTTTATTCTTTCTTTCAACTCCACCCTATTAGTGATGATGATGAAGATCTAGCAATGAAACTTTTCTCTTCTACTCTTCACTATAATGCCAAGAGATGGTATGATAACCTCCCTGATTATAGTATTACATCCATGGATCAACTAGAAGAGGTTTTCCTCGAGAAATTAGATGCTTGGATTTTGATAAACAAACTCTATCACATAAATAAGAATGAGAATGAAGTTGTTCAGGAATTTCATGATAAATTTGAAAGGCTATTACAACAAATCCAAACAAACCTTCACCCATCACACAACTTTCGTCTCTTTATTTACACCAAAGCCTTTATAGGAAAAATAAGTTTCCCTATCAAAGAAAAAGATCCTAGAAAAATCCAGGAAGTTTATCACATGGCTATACAAATCGAGGTAGATGTCTCCTTGTTCAAAGAGGAAAAATCCTTTGTTCCAGAAATCGAGGATGGTAAGACCAAAGATACCCCAGATATTTCCAAGAGAGTGTTCTCCCTTGAGACCTCTATTGAAGAAACTTTGGAAGATTTATAACAAGACATCAGTCAACAAGAGGTTAAATAAGGGGGTCTTGATGAAGGTTACCAATCCCATGGGGAGGAACAACAATTTACTCATGCTTCTGGCAAGGATAATGAGGACCTGGTTGAAGAGTGAGAGCCTGAAGATATTAAGCATGATGATGAAGTATTAATGTGTGCTCCTCCCTCTGATGAATCTATCCCAAATCCTATTTTTCCTATACAAGAAGAAGAGGATGAGGTTAGTCACTTTCCTTTTCAGGTTTTTTATAATACCTTATTCTATGATTTAGAGAGTGAAGAAGAAATGGAATCCTTAGGCAAGATAGATATTCCTTGTTGTGAAGTTGAAGATGTAGAGAAAATACATGAGGACGAGACAATGATGCCTTCTCTTCCATTTGATGAAGTTATCCAAATCCTTGAAGCTCCTGCATAGGAAGAAGTAAACACGATAAGTTATTTCCCTTTCCAAGATTTTGATGATGTTGTATTTTATAATTTGGAAAGTGAAGGAGTGTTGGAGGAGCCCTTGGATGTTTCAATCCCTTCATGTCATCATAAATGTAATTCTTTTTTTAATGATATTGATGAGTTCATACATGTCAGGAAGCGTAAATGGGATGTGATTGGATATGATGGGGATCTTGTTTATGACATTGAGGGGCATTTCCAAAAGTTTCATTTATAACTATCATATGAGGTTACTACTAATTTTGACATTTGGAAACAAGGAGATGATGTGGTTGTAGGTGATTTCCAAGTCCCTAAGGGAGACCTAGCTATATGCTCTCATGATGATTTGCAGTCATACCTTGAGGATTTTGATGAGTAATTCTCTGAGCATTTGAATTTATTTCATAAAGAACATTATCAACCACCATTGTGCTCAGATACTGATAAGAGTGAGGAAATCACTTTCCTGAAGCAGGGTACTAGTGACAAGGTTTCCCATCCTTCATTGATTACTTTGCCTTGCTATGTCACTAAGCATGCAGTTGGAAAAAATGTCCCTTGTCTTGAGTTTTCTCTAAGGCAAAGCTTACTTTTATAATTCAAGGGTGGGTTGAATACCTCAAGAAGAAGTTTATTATCTCAATATTTCATCCTTGCCTTAATAAATTTCCAGTCATCCTCTAGGTTCTTACTGGTCCCTTCCCAAACCTCAGGATGTGAAGATGTCGAAGGTAGCCAACATTCAGACTCTTTGAGTTAGTATTTTTAACCTTTGGCTTTTCATGATCCCTTTCTGAGATGGATCGAGCACTTTCATAGAAGTATAACTTGGCATGATTTTGTCCCTCCCTCCCACCTCCATGAGCTATAGTTTATGATTTTTGATGATACAGTACATTTTCTAACTCATGCTATTTTTTTTTCTTGACTTATCATTATTTTGGTTTATGATGAAGCACAGAGGCAGATATTATGAGATATTGCTAGGATGGTTTCACTGGTTATTTGAATACTCCTAGCATTCAATCAAAAGGTAAGTAGAGGTAAGTTAGACATTTTCATCCATTGTATATATCATCTGCATATCATGCTAGTGTAGTGTAGTTTCATTATGTATTCTTTCATTTTGTATATATGAATGCTTATCTTTTATTTTACTATATCATATATGAGAGAGGGGTGATACCACCACCCTAATGATTAATAATTCTTTTAGTTGAGATCTAGAAGATACAGGTCATGTCAAAGATGTTGAGATTCTCATGCGCTCTATGGTGAGAACATGTCCCTGAGTTGGAGCCAGATGGTATCCTCTATCCTAGGGATAACTAAGTATATTATGTCTCGAGGCCCATGGGTCCTAGACATGGAATATCGAGAGCCATACGACTTGAGATTGTCCCCAAAGGGACCATATTTTATTCAATTCATCCTATCTATCAGCAGCAACAACATCCATCCCACTGGCTTGATTCTGAAATAGCAATGGGTCTTTCTCAATGAAGTAATGATTTTGGGTATGATGGTATGTGTCACTCTGAGTTGTGAAGCATTTGAATATGTTTCACTGAACTCTCCTTTGTTTCATAACATTTTCTCAGACATGATTCTCTTTAACTTGTTCATACCTAGGGGGGGTGGCATAATGCCCTAGTAAGCTAGTTCCCTTTAGGATGAGTTGCCACTAGGTGGGTCTATGAAAGGTCATCGTTCATTCCTTCCATACTTACCATTTTTCATCATTATCCCTCTCATCTTCCCCTATTTTGGTACAGGAATTGGGTTTTCCACACTAGGAATGGTTGTACCTTGCCTTGTGGGAAGAAGGGGCTAAAGGCCCAGAGGGTAAAAGTAGCTGGAAAAAGTTAAAATCCAAAATGAAAATTTGATATGCTTCACCCAGGGATTCTCGAGAAAGCAATAAAAGGTGTCTTAGTAAGAAAAGGGGACCCATAAGATAAAATAGAACTCAAGGTCTAGTTGTTGGATGGGAGGTATCATCATGATATAACCTATTAGGTCCATGAGAATGTAGTGGTATGACACTACCATCTATCTAGTCACCAAACTAGGGTAGTGTCTTTTAGTGGCATAGCCTAGAGAAAGGGGGTCTCATCACGATATAGCCTTGTCATTTCTATGAAGTGCTTGTGGGTAACGTTGTCACCACTAATCACCACACTAGAACAGTGTCCCCCGCCTATTCACTTGAAAAGAAAAAGCACTAAGACAAAGAATAAAAGGAACTAAATGGGCTAGGAAACATTGGCATCCATGACAAGTTGCAACTCGCCCTCTACAAAGGCACCCACAGGCAAGACCTACATTTCCCTGTTATTACTACACCCTTTGCCCAAACACTCCCCATCACCATTTCACACACTTACATGACCTAGAATGGTCTTGACCTAGGAAACAACCCAAACTTGAGGGATCTTAGAAAGAAAAATAAGTCACTCAAGGAAGAGTTAAAAATGAAAGAGGGATCTCAGAATTCCAACTCTGAAGGAATCGAGCATATGATCACGAGTCTAAAAATTCAAATAGAAGAAGACAAAATAATTGAGAAAATACTT
>CBVK0101273576.1:0-11187 GCA_900067695.1 Picea abies | reverse complement strand
ATATATATATATATATATATATGAAAACCAAACCCACGTATTACATGCAATATGACTAATGTAATATGAATGCCCCATATATTAACTTGACTAATATAACATGACTATTGTAGTATGAATACTCCATATATTAGCTTGGATAATATATGGGGTATTCATATTACATTAGTCATATTATGTGGGATACGTGGGTTGGGTTTATATATATATATATATAAAGAATTATGAATTGTTTTATTTTATTTAAAAACTATCCCATATATCATATTAGCTTGACCAATACATGGGTACTCGTAGTGGGTGGGGTACGTGGGTTGGGTCCATATATTATATTAGATTAACTAATATGTGAAGTGTGTGGTATACCATGTACCCCATATATTAGTTAAACTAATATATGGAGTACATGGTTATTTCAATTATGTAATATATATGCATATTAAATTAATATATGGGTATTGTCACATCCCCACAATGTGCCTAGCCAAATCTTGCGATCATGCACCTCTTGAGGGCATGTGGCACTACAAAATTTATCGCTTAGCTACTTGGAAACATCAAGGTTACTTTGTCTGAACTACGCCTCTTCACCTAGAGTATACCCATACTTCATTCTAGGCTACCGACGAGTCAGACTCATACTCTAGTGAAACTCTTGTATACTTAGACAATTGTTAACAACTTCTCTAGTGAAACTCTTGTATACTTAGACAATTGTTAACAACTTTAACACTTAGTCATATTTAATCATACATACATACATAACATGAGAATCCTATAGAAAAACAACTAAACAATAAAGAGAAACATATATATATTGCGGGCGACACAAACCGTGCCTAACACTCTGTTAAGTCTTTGTTATTGTGAAACAATTACAATATGAGCACTATCGAGTTGATTTCCAACTTCGGCGAAGTCCAATGAATCACATCACCTCACCAAGACACTCATATACATATTCATCCCACCAAGAATCTCTGTCACAACCGTCTTTGCAACCTCTTGTGGTGCACCTCAGACATGCCCTCAACCACAAACTTGTTGTCTCTTCATTTCTGTAGACTTCATAGATTTCGGTTCTTCCTCACACATGCCTCCAATAGACCTATGTTTCCATACTTCCCCAAAGCCATCTCAAGAGAAGCTCTCCCAACTCTATCCACTGAATCTTCCTGAAGGAATCACAAGTCCTCCCAAGTGGAGCGACTTGGCTCCTTGAAAGAGCTCACCCTCTTCATCTTCCTTAGAACTGCAAATCTCACTTTCTCTCCTTGTCTTCCAAGTTATTCCAAGATTCCCTCTATTGGTTGTGTGCCCTTACTCTTATATGGAATCCAAGGGTCACTTGTTTTGAACATCCTGTCCATTGGGGTTTCACGCCCCTTCATGAAATGATGTCCAAATGAATCATTGTGCCCCTTCACACACCTAGTCTCCTAAACGAATCCATGCACTTGTCAACTGTAATTCCCGTTGGGACTGACACACCCAACATTGGTGCACCCTTCATTCCAGCGTGCCCCAACCTCCTGGTTGATTCATGCTTTGGAAATCCCCTTGGTGCATTCACATTCCCAAGGCATCCACTTGTCCAACTTGGGTGATAGAGAAACCCCAAGTTCTGTCTCTTTGAGGAATTGGGTGAAGGTCTTTGCGCCCATGTAGAGGAAGGCCTTACATCCTCCCCCACCTCATGCCATTTTTGTCCTTGAAAACATCCACAAAATATGTGATCTCCAAGTCTCTACCCAAACTCATGCCTTGCTGCAACTAAGTCTACTGGAAACCCCAAGTTTCGTGCTAACTGGAAACCTCAAATTCTGTCAAAGTGGAAACTCCAAGTTTTCTTGAAAAGTGGAAACCCCAAGTTTCCAACTTGAAATTAAATCATCCACAACATGTGCAACCATACACACTTCCCTCTTCCCAAAGTTGTGTACAACCAAATTGTCCACTACGATGGAAAGACGTCTCCTCCCCAACTTTGTCCACAATGTATAAGCTTCCACTGCAATGATCAATCTCTATTTTACTGCTACTGCCACCTGAAATACTATTGCAACCTCAACCAAAACTTCAAAAATTTCTAAGTGTTGAAATTCTATGAACTTGCTGCTACGCCCATACTTCAACCAAACTCTATCAAGTCTCTGCACAATTCTAGCCTCAAGTCCTGCACTAGTTGGGTAGCTAGTCCAACTGTCAGGTCTAGTTCTTGAAATGTGCATCTACATGCCTGGAATTAGCCTTTTTTTTCCATGTCTCTATCACTCTGTCAAACTCCAAAGACTAAGGCAAGTGTCCATCCTCGCTTCACCACTGTTTCCATCATTCGATCTTCGTCAAGGAGATCCTCCACAATGTCTAAGTGCTACAATTTGAACCTACTGGTGTGTCTGTACTCTGAATTCCTTCTCTAATTTGATCCATTTACACAATTACATTAGACCAAGGAAAGGTATCCTCTCACCTTGTTGCACTATGAAGTCACCTCAAAACAAAGTCTCACACGAAAACTTGACCCTACTGTCCACCTCATCACATAGTTAGCCAATTTGTTGCACCAAGAAATGCACATCCAAACTGCCTTTGCCTCACTACTTCATCGCCTGACATGATCCTATGTGTTCCTCTCTATGCCTTGGAATGGTTAGGATTCACCATCAACCATGTTTCCCAAAGCAATAGAAATGCCCATGTCCAAGTAATCTCTTCATGCTGCAATCCACCTGTTTGTACAATCCTCCAAATGAAGACAAGTCCTCAATTCGCCTCCTTTTTTCAAGTCATATCAACACAACTCAACATCTACAATGAGTGTGACCAACATGCCTGCACTCCTCAAACATACCAAATGAACTCTTCAAAGCACTCCAAGTAGAATGAGTCACTCCAAATAACTTCCATGCTTTAGGCATGCTTGAACCAATACTTTGCCAAATCCAACCAACGATCCCCTCCGGACCTTTGAGTCATCACACAATCATATGAAAGTCATGAAGGTGTGATTTTCCTCATCTAGTGTCCCATACCAAAGGTGATCGAAAACCACCCAAGTCACTTGGTCTACTTTTTTCCCATTCAAGTTGTCTGCAAACAATTCTTGGTCGACTCTTTTGATGACTCCATCTGTCTCTTGGGATGAAACTTCCTTGCACCTATTGCAATCTTTCAAACTATAGCATTTTCGTTGTGACTATCAAGTCATCACATGACCTACAAAAACTGTGTAAGTCACTAAACACCAAGGCGCCTCATCTACCCTCTCAAACTCAACACATACAAACTTCACTGGCCACTTCATTGCAATGACCTGTCCAACACACCTCATCAAAGAGTTAGGAATATTCCTCAATACACTTCCACAACTGCATCCAAACATACCTAATTATACCATACGACTCATTCAAGTAGGTCTTCCTAAGCTCTCTGCACATTCACCCAACCAAGGTGTCCCAACTCTGCTACAAGACTTCTTTGAATTTGCACCACTTGAGTCACGCTTAAGTTTGCCAGTTTTCACTGTGGAAACAAAATGTACTTGAACCACCAAGTCACCCAACTTCCCTTTCAAATAATTTACTACAACACTTAGGAAATGTAAGAACTAAAATCCAACCATCCCTTTCCAATGACATCCTTCATTGTAACCATGTTCTAAGTCTGCTATCTTGGGCTTGCACTTCCAAGAAATTGACTCTTCATATGAAATCTCCTCAATCACCATCCAAAACTCCATAAAATTACAAGACCTTCACTATGATACAAGGATGAGTCCATTCGTCCACATCATAAATTTGTCTAATTCCCAAAAATTCGGATGCAACTGATCGAACTCATCTCCAATGCCTTGCCATCTCCACACCTTGATTGATTTTGATTCAAGGCACCATGCACCCACCACTCGATTGTCAAGTCATATTGTTTCTAACCGACTGTTGTAACTTTAGGAAGAGATACCTCATATGAAGGTTGTGGTCTACTCACCAACAATCCAACTCAACCCAATTGCTGTTCTCAACGATGCATGACACAAAGATGTCATCATGGAAATGTGCCTAACCAACTTCTTAATACATAGTTTCTCTAGGTCACCCCAAGCCCTCTAATGCACCCACGTGCTTCAACTTGCCACAACCTAGAATTTCTCCCCTTTGAAATCACTTCTGTGATCGCCCTCTGCCTTTTTCTTCTGTGATCACTTCTACTATTAGTTCTGTGACAACTTGTGCGATGAATCCTGCGTTAATTTGCCTTGCCCAAGTGCTTGGTTCACCCAACGAACTCTGCACTTGGTCTCTCCAAGGTGTGCACAATAGGTACACCACTAAATTCCTTCATGAATCAAACCAACCAAGTATTCCTTTGTGATAAACTCCGTGACAAGTTCTGCGATGAACTCTATGATGAGTTCTGTGATCACCCGCCATGTCCAACTACTTCATTTTACCACAAACATTTCTCTCGGTCTATACAAGCTGTGTGCCTAAATCATCCTTCCCATTGCATCATCAACCAAACCTTTGCTGTAAGTCTGATGCATAGTATGCGATGAACAATTTTGCTGCACCAAACCATTCACCAAGTTTGCAAACAATCCCACTGAAATGCCTTGACAACAAACAACCTTCTCAGCAAATGCACCCCACCACAATTGTTCTGAATACAAGAGTGGTGAAGAGCACCAAAATGATATGATACCATCTATCATCGAGATAGTGGTGAAGAGATCCCCAACCCATCTCCAAAATCTGCAATGAATCGACTATGATACCATCTATCGTCAAGATAGTAGTGAAGAGCTCCCCAACCCTTCTCCAAAATCCGCAAGGAATCTGCTTTGATACCATCTGTCACGTCCCCACAGTGTGTCTAGCCAAATATTGCGATCGTGTACCTCTTCAGGGTGTTTGACACCATGTCATTTCTCACTTGGATGCTTGGCAACACCAAGGTTACTTCATTCAGACTACACCTCTTAACCTAAAGCATACCCATACTCCGTTCTAGGCTACCAATGAGTCACACTCCTACTCTAGTGCAACTCTTGTATACTTAGACAATTGTTAAAAAATTTAACACTTAGTCATATGTAAGAATACATCCATAAAAATGAGAAGCCAAGAGAACAAAAATGAAACAGATAAGAGAAACATAGATATAGTGCGGGCAACACAAACCGTACCTAATACCCAACTAAGTCTTTGTATTACAAAATAGTTACAATATGAGCACTACCGACTTGATTTACAACTTTGGAAAATTCCAACGATGTGCCTCACCTCAAAAAGACACTCATAAACAATTTCATCCCACTAAGACTCTCTGTCCCAACCGTCTTCACAACCTCCCGCGATGTGTTAACACACATTTTTTAGTTTGGGAAAATCCCAACCCAAGCAACAAGTGTGTTACACAACTAGGGACACCTATCATTGTCACTTCAACATATATCCCCCTCATTTTAGTGATGGACAATTTCAACACAAGGGACGCTTCCTAGGTGATGCAAGGGGAATTGTAATGGAAAAGTCCAAGAGCTGGAGGAACCACCCCTAGAGGTCACGTTTAAAGGATCTTGAGGCTTGATGGAGGATCACTATAGGTCAAGGAAAATGCTGCCAATTGATAGTACTTGCAAAAAAAATGTTAGACAACCCAAACCAAGACAATATATTATGAAATAAGCCTCAAGAAAAGAGGGAAATCGTCAAGAAGCCTTGCTATCCCAAAATTGCATCATATAACATCGATATATCAGCAACAAGAGAATTACATGAGCTGCAAATTATATAATCAAAATCAACATATGATATTGGACAAGAAAGCTTGCAATTAGTAAACAATTTTCCAATGCTTAAAGCAAGATTTTGATGTCAAAAGAGTGTTATTAACAAATAATTAGGATATCCCTATGGCTGTAGCAATTTTTTTCTACAACAAAAAATTCTAACCACTAAAATAAACAAGCAAATCATCCAAACAATAGCTCTTTATTAGTAGATTAATTATCACATCTTACAAACATTTTTTAGCGGTAAAAAAGTAGAGAAATTTTATGAGAAAGAGTGTTTGTTGCAGGCCTAATGGATGTAGCTTAATTTTTATTACAATAGAACAATCACTTGAAAAAAAAAGATGCCCTTGAAGTAGAAGAGAGTCTAAATCATGTAGAATTCAAATCCAAATTGATCAATTTCAGACCATCAATTTTCACGTTTACTAATGCAATAATTTATGTTCTCTGGTGCAAATATTAGTGCCTTGTTATTAGGTGGATGGAGTCTCTTCCTTGGAAGGAAACATGACCAAAGAGGAAGGAGAATTATTTCTTGAGAGTTAAACCCTTATAAAACTCAAGAGAACAATAATCCTTCCAAATCGTCTAGCGTGGAATCCAAAATGAACTAAGGTTTAAAAATATTCTAGGGGTGTAAACCCTCTTACTCCCTAGAGAAAACAAACCCTATCCAAGCCTTGCAACACGGGTGTAAACCCCCTTATTCCATGTGGAAATCCTTGTATCCTTTCAATAATAAATAAGAATAAACTTTGGTGGAGGGTGTAAGCTCTTTTACTCCTCCTAGGGTTTTAAGATATATTTCTTGAATTTAAACGAGCAAGATGACAATAAATTTCAGAAATTACTCACCAAATCTAAGATATAGCATGCAATAAAACCTTTACTACCAAGAATCATCCAACAAGTTTCCAAAGAAAACCATCCAAAGGAAGTCTTTATCCTTTATTGCTCCAATAGACAAGAATTGCATCCATTATGACAAGAAAAGAGAGGCCGAAATTCTCCAAGAGGGCCGAAATTCAAGTCCAAAAAGCAATAATATCAAGTGATGAGTTATATCCAAGTGAAAATGACTTGCCTCTATTTATAGAGGAAAACCCAAGTCATAGTTTGTCCACATCACAATTAAATCCATAATTTTATTCTAAAACCAAAGTTACAATGCTTAATTAGAAAATTGTTTTGCTCTTTTTTCCCACATAGGCTACAAAATGACCAAAAATAACAAAATGATGGCATGTAATCCCATAAAGATCCTCTCCAAGGAGGCCTGTGTGACATTATACCTCCAAAGGCTAGGAAATTAATCTAGGAAGGTGCCACATCATCCCCAAATAAATCTATAATGTGGGGCTTCAAGCCCACAACACCACCAAGTGCACCAAATGTGCCAAACATCTCCTCAAAAGTATGACATCATGCTACCCAAGAGGAAAAATTGGGCATATGAGGGTGACATCCTCTTCTCTTCATGTTTCCGAGCGTTGTCCAAGTGCTAGAGAATTCATCCCAGGTGCAACGATCATTATCTTAGGCCTCCAATGTGTGGGGTGCAACATCCATATGGTGGGATTTCAATCCCCTACCAAGGTCCAAGTGGCTTAGTCCCTTCATGAATGACTTTCATTGGGAAAGGTCCTGCAAAGACAAGCAAGCACACCCTCTAGAGGGCCACAAGTCACATGAATCATGCCAAGTAAGACACATTTAATAAAATAATCACCCAAACAAGTGCATTAAGTCCCCCCTTTTCAAATTAAACAAATGCTCAAAGACCTTATAAACTTTTCCAAATTTAGATATGGGAGAGGTGTCATGGTGCGACATTGGGTAGGACAATACCCAAGTCAAGGAATGTTTCCAAAGAAGACCCTCTCTAGGTAATGTAGTGAGTATGGGGTGGATTTGGATAATACTTTTTGGCATGGGGTTCTTGACATATCAAGGGATCACATTGTCTCATTTATGGGTGCCTTTGTGGAGTGTGCGTTGCATCCCTTCGTTCACAATGCAACATTTTTCCAAGCCCTTTATTTTCATTTCATTTTTTTTATGGTCTAAACAATGAGTGCTATATGATGGAAAGAAAAGAGCATCACAATTCCACTTGAAGTTAGAGCACATTGAGTGCCATATGCACTAGATATTAAAGGACACCACAATGCATTCCCCCATCAAGTGAGACATTTTCATTTATTTTCTTTTTAAAGGTCCTTCATTTTTATGGAGAATCATTTCATAGCTTTGAGGACCTTAGGGAAAGCATATAGAAGGATTAATGATGGATATTGAATTTTATTGTGCCAACTACAACACCTCTGGGTCTTCAAGCCCTTATTCTAGTGAAATAAGGTACAAGCCCTTCTTGGGGTCAATGAACCCAGAAACCAAAAAGATGAGGAAATAGAGGGAAATAAGTGTGGAAATTGGTAATTATGAGTGGGAATGGTACGATGACCCTTCAAGAATCCCCCCAATAGAAAAAATTTCCCTGAGGGAGACCAACTTACTAGGATACCATGTCGACCACAAAGGTGAAATAAGGAAAAAGGTATAATGTCCAAGCTAACATTCCATAATCAAGAAAGGAAAATTTTCAACGTGGTCAAATGCTTCAATTATTAAAGTGACACTTACCATGAGACTGGACTTGTTACCTCATGAAGCAAGACCCGTTGTTCTCTATGGACCAAGCTGGGGTGGCAGGTTTTGCTATGCTACTGATGATGAATGGTGATGTATGGTGGAGAGGAGGGGATCTGTCTGCTCAATGCTGGCTCTTCTTCTTCTCTCTATCTCAGATGCTCATGTTCCCAATGAGGTTCTTCACAAGGAAAACAACATGGTGATCCTTCCATGCTAACCATCCAAATAAGATTCAAGGTGTCAAGTTCCTTCCCTTCGTGTTGTGGATTTGGTTTCCAACCCGTGTTTTCCCTTTGTTGTCCAATAAATTGAGGCCTTGGAGCAGAATGATACCTTTTTAAATTTGTCAATCTGTTCATAATACAATTTTGGGTCTAGAAAAATTGGGTATTTATTTGATCAAAGTTTTGAGCCAAGCGTGTGACTGAATCCTATGCACTGCTGTTTGATGTCTTTGTCATAGGTTATGCTTTGGTATGGGGGAATTGAAAAGGCTCAATCTTTGAGATAATAATATGTTCTTCAATTTGCATAGTATATTCTTTGGCCTTTGCAAAATTCTTAGGCATATTTTCCTTCAAGACAAAACCAAACCATATTTCAAAAGCATTCAAATAAATAAGGAGAACAATTGCTTCTGGTGGGCACAGGTACTTCGGGATCTGGCTGTACAAGTTGTCAAATCTAGTATCGAATTCCTTCACTGTTTTTTTTTTTTTTTTTTTGATTTGGTTGAATTGCGTCAATAACATTCATCTTTACTTCTTCATTGTCCATATATTTTTGAACAACTTTGTGAAAACCTCATATGATTGTAAGTGAGTGTTGGGAAAACCCTTGAACTAATTTTCATCATTTTCATCATGAGAGGTATCTAGTCACTTCATTGCAACATCTTCATGTTCTATACCATTATCTTTCATGGCCACGCCAATAGTGTCAATATGTTCTTCAGTGGTAATAATGTTGTTTCTGGTGAATTTGGATAACCACTCGTGAGATTCTTTAGGCATGTTGATGGGGTGCCCAGGGATGGTGACAATATTCAATGGCTTGTAAAGAGTGCTAGCCCAAGGACGAGCCATTGGGGAGAAATGAAGAATTCCTTGAAATAAGGTTTTGACAATGAGTGAATTATGACGAGGTATTCTTTGATAAACCTTGGAAGGATTAAACCTTTCTTTGAGAAGTCTCTTTTGGGAAGACTAGTTCTTAGGTTGTGGATTTGCCAGATGAACTTTATGAAGAGCTCATCAAAAGTGAAAAAATGAACTTCCCTCAAATGGAGTCACTAGGAAAGATAAATATAGAGGATTTAGGATAGAATTGGCAAGTGTTGTTATGGGATTGGAAAGGATTCAAAATCCTCCCTGACAACGGTGCCAAAAATGTTATCACACATTTTGTAATCTAGGAAAATCTCAACCCAAGAAACACATTTGTGACACAACTAAGGACACCTATCATTGTCACTCAATAGATATCCCCCTCGTTTTAGTGATGGACAAGTCCAACACAAGGGAGGCTTCTAGGGGGACCCTAGGGGGATTATAAGGGAAAAGGACAAGAGCTAAAGGAACCACCCCTATAGGTCACGTTTAAAGGATCTTAAGGCTTGATGTAGGATGAGTATAGGTCAAGGAAAATGATTCCAATTGATAGTACTTGCAAAAAAAATGTTAGAAAACCCAAACCAAGACAAAATATGATGAAATAAGCCCCAAGACAAGAGGAAAATCAACAAGAATACTTAATGTCCCAAAATTGCAGCATATAACAATGATATATCAACAAAAACAAAATTATAGGAGCTGCAAATTAGACCATCAAAAGCAACACATGATATTGGACAAGAAAGCTTGTAATTAGTAAACATTTTTCCAATGCTTAAACCAAGGTTTTGATGTCAAAAGAGGGTTGTAAAAGAGTGTTATCAACAAATAATTAGGAGAGATCTATGGCTGTAGAAAATTTTTTCTACAACAACAAATTCTAACCACTAAAATCAACAAGTAAACCATCCAAAAATATCTCTTTATCAATAGATTAATTATCACAACTTACAAGCAATTTTCAATGGTAGAAAAGTGTAGAAATTGTATGAGAAAGAGTGATGATGAAACCCTAATGAATGTAGCTTAATGTTTATTATATAATTGATCTATGAAATTCCGTGTATATTCCACTGGAAGAATTCATCACAACAGATCTAATAAAATACTGCAATCTTTACTGTTAAGGTTAATTTCCTTTAGATCTCCAGAATATTTAGTTACTAATAAAATATATAAAATGCAGAAAAATAGAGAACAATAAAACACATTCACACCATCCACAAATAAACACAAGATATGACCTGGGAAACCCAATACAAGAGAAAATCCAGCTAGAAGGTGAGGCTGATGTGCTCTCTTTTCTCTAGTAAATAAATAATGAAAGTGCAAAGAAAGAGACACTCTCCGTGGAGTTTCCTTTGACCTGTGGCCTGTATGACTGCTATAGAATCTATCCTCCTCTGTTATTTTCACACAATACCACTCTTAGTTGTTCTTATTAGATATGGAACAATATATAATGCAAAATAATGGAACCACTTCTGCTCTTAGTGGCCCGATATTTAAGATAGCCCGATAACCATCTAGGGATAGGTTTTTGACTTCCTCAACCTTCAATTGTGATAAGGTTTTGGACCTTATAGAATGTTCTTAGAAAATCCACTACGTGGCTAGCCCCAC
>CBVK0101273570.1:0-10979 GCA_900067695.1 Picea abies | reverse complement strand
ACTATAACAAAGAGTCAATCATCTCTTTCTCTTAAATGATCCCCAACCTTTCTTGTACTGTGCACTGGGATCACGGTGATGAACCTGCCACTGTGTTGTGCCACTCCACTCTTTGAAACTCCAAGCAACGATGCAATATATTCTATGTAAGAGCTTGGAGAATAGGCCACATACCAACCCCGTTATTGGCCGAATTGATACCAAATATGGCCATGGTTGTGGAAGGCCAACCCAAAAAGTGATTGACAAAGCAGTAGACACATATGCATTCATGGCTAAAGTGGTGGGTGCATCTTGGATTGGCTAGCCTAAGTTGCATACTTTTTGGCAAAGCTTGAAGTTGTTGTTGGAACTAATATTGCAACAGATGAACAAGAAATTATTCTTGTAATTTCAATGGTGTCACACACTATAGTTGTCATGCCAATTATAATGGGATTTATGTCAAATACAAAGTCACCTTATATGTCGAGATGCACATTATCAAGTAAATCGAATAGTTAATCAAAAGGGAAATTGTGTATCGTCGCATCAAAACAATAGAAGAAATGTACACGTGGAAAAGTGGAGTAACAGAATTATGTTAACCAAGGTTTAATTTATTAAATGAAGATAAAATAAGTCAGTTCGCTCAAGAATATCAGTTAGCCAAAACGACTTCAACTACTCAAACTTTTTAGCACACATCAACCTCTACAACAATGATTAATTTTGTTAATAATAATAAGTCCCAGATATTACAAATTTGGTTACAAAACTGAAGGAACTGTCCACTAGAATAAATAAAAGGAGCAGCACCCAACAAAGGAGAGGGGGGATTTTATTTCTGGAGGAAAGTAGAGAATACAGATTTTTCTGAAGGAAGTATTGTCTCATAAATAAAACTCAGAGATAGAACTTAGGTAGAATTTTAAGAGAGTATGTTGTGAGTGTTGGGAGGGTAATTCCATTTCATTATTTCATTACATCTTCAACAGAGACTGGCGAAATCGTCAACAACAAGTGGTCTTGCGAAGCAGCGAAGAGGATAAGCGAGGATGAGTTTGTTGGCATTCATGAGGTAAATATTTACTTGCATAGTTTGTTGTAATATGGATCAATTTGATTTGGCGCTAATCAGTTTTATTATGCATGTCCTTTCCTCGTGATTCGCCACCATAGCTCCATTCCTTCTTGGCTCAGCTCTCTTTTTCTTCTTCATGCTTAGTATTTTTGTTTTACCTTGTGTCTAAAAGGGCTAAAGATCATATACCTGGCCCTTGTCTACACAGAGACTTGAATATTTTGATGTTCTATGATTTTGTATGAAATCTTTTTAATGGAAACCAGTTCTTCATATTTCTGGATATCTCCTCGATTTTTCTTTAAAGCCCTTAGTTTTTCTCATTTTTTTATTGATTTAATACTTTAATTTCAGAAAACAAAAACAAAACAATTTTTTTTTACATAATTTCAAAAGAACCTAGTGTACTATGGCTAACTGATGTATACATTTATATGATCCTTTCTTTAAAAGGTTCCAGCTGGAACTTTTGTTTCTTTTTTCTATTTTTGTAAATAGTTTTGTTTTAATTATAAAAATGTTAAAATATTTATTTAGTGATTACTAACTTGTGTTAATTAATTTAGTCTTTTTTTTAATCTTAGGTTAAGCTTTTCAAATTTTTGGAGTTTTTCTAAATAAATGCAATTAAACATTTGTTTTATTTTATTCATGGTATTTACTTATTAGATTTAATTTTCATTACATCAAATGTACAAACCCACATAGAAGTAATTAGAATAGTAAATAGCATGAAGATCATAAAATCACATAAAAATTAAATATTGATAAAAAGAAAAAATACAGAGCAAGGGAAACTATGCTTGGACTGTAGGTTAGGAGAAATTTAACTTAAAGTTCAATGTGCATTCTTGTTTGGGGCTTTAATCCTAGGGTTATATTCCTGCTTCTTCTCGCCTAATCCCGCGGGAGGTTGAAAATTTTGAGGCTTGAGACTCTCTAATCTTTTAGCGTCAACAAAACCCTTGACAATTCTTCTCTTCGTGACCTTGGAACCATAGTTCTCATTTATTCATCCCAAATTGTTGTTCATCACCCGCTGAAACGGTTGCGCAAACAACCTACATTTTACATCCTCCTCCTACCATGTAGGCTCTTGTTTTATCTTCTGCCATCGCCCTACATCTAAATGAATTGAACATGGAATTTTTTAAATAAGATTGGGGGGAACATGAGGTGGTCAAGCATTTGAATTTTGAATTTGAAATTAAAACCAAGCATCCCATCATATTTAAATCATCATTACCGACTCAGCGATTCCTCCATATCATGCAAATGGTGTGCAAATATGGTGTTAACAGAAATATCGTCATGTTGAGGGATGGACGAAAAATGGACAACCGAAATAGTTTCGTATTTCATAGGGATAATAGGAGGTGAAGACACAAGTGATGGGAATATGTGCATGCATGAGGGATGGGTAGCCATGGGGCATATGCATGGCCATCCGGTTTGTAGACTCTTAAATACTTTGCAGTCAGGTGAATAGTCCTCACCATAAAGTGTTTGCAGTAAAAACATTTAGCATGAAACTTTGTAAAAATAAGCAAAAAGGTAAAGTGTTCAGTGTGGAGTAAAACTTAGTAAATAAGTAAAGTGTTCAATGGGGAGGTTAGCATATGTTGTAAACAATGTAAATCAGTGAAGTGTTGAATGGGAGGTTAGCATATGCAGGAAGCAGTGTAAAATTTTTGGAGGTTAGGATGGATGGAACCAATACGAAGTGTTTTCACACATATAGCCTATGCACCTTCATACAGGTATATCCCCGCACAACTAACACTTAGTCTAAAAGTTATCAATGTTATCAATAATATATATATATATATATATATAACAAAATGATTTTTACATGTATACGTATATTAAAAATAAATATTAATTACTAATTTAATAAAAAATAATTATACATCTTCAGCACAGACATATAGTTTCCACATATATATCTTCTGCACCTCCACAAAGGTATATCCCAACACAGTGAACACTTAGTAAATAAAATACATCTTCAACATAGACATATAGTGTGCACACATATAACTTCCGCACCTTCGCACATGTATATGCCTACACAGGATCAATTTTATAACATAGTATTTGATAATGATGTTTGTTAGTTGGTGTAAAACCGGTTTTTTATTTTTTTTATATAGTCTTATAAAAAAATTAAAAGATTAATAATTATTTATTGATTTAATAAAAGTTAATTATTCATCTCCAGGATATCGAACACTTAGTAAATAAAATACACTTGTTCCGTAGTTGTACATCATAACTTTAGGACTCGTACATGCACTTGTTCTACAGCTATACATGCACCTATTTCAACCATTCTCTATAGTTGCATAATTAAATTGATTATTAAATTCTTGTACATTCACTTTTTATGCACTTGTACATGCACCTATTCCAACCATCCGCTAAACATGTAGAATTAAATTACCTTTTAAATTCTCACCATTGGCCCGACAATAAGATGTTGTTTTGAAGGACCAATCAGAAGCCAAGAAAAAAAATTGATCGCTTGCAACAAAATTAAATTATGGAAAAAAAAAAACACATGAAATTTTTGGTCAATGCAAAAAGAAAATCGCGGTCAATGCAAAATTGATTGCTATAGTCCTAGGGTTGTGGCAAGGACTTGTACATCTTCAACACACACATATAGCTCGCACATATATGCCTTCCGCAACTCCGCACAGGTATATTCCCGCACAGCGAAGACTTAGTAAATAAAACACATCTTCATCATAGACATATAGTCTACACACAGATAGCTTCTACACCTCCACATAGATATATCATTGCACAACAAACACTTAGTAAATAAAATACATAAAAAATGATATAGTTATTTTTGTAAGTGATTGAAATGGGCATAAATGATAGAAATTAAAAATAAAAGTCAATTATTAATTTAATAGAAGTTAATTATACATCTCCATCACGGACATATAGTCCAATCAAAAAATATCTTTTGCACCTCCACACAGGTATATGCTCACACAATGAACACTTAGTCTAATAGTTATTAATGTTATCAATAATAGAATATTGTTATGCATATATATATATATATATACTTAACAAAATGTTTTTTTACGTATGTACGTATATTAAAAATAGGACTTGTACCAGGGCATTCCTTAGCAAGTTGTCCCGGTCTTCTGCAACTATAACAAAGAGTCAATCATATATATATACTTAACAAAATGTTTTTTTACGTATGTACGTATATTAAAAATAAAATTTAATTATACATCTTTAGCATAGACATATAGTCCGCACAGATATATCTTTCTCACCTTCGCACAAGTATATCCCTACACAACAAACACTTAGTAAATAAAATACATCTTCCGCACAGACATATAGTTCACACACATATAGCTTCCGCACCTCTGCACAGGTATATCCCGCACAACAAACACTTTGTCTAATAGTTATCAATGTTATCAATAATAGAATATTTTTATGCATATGCTTAACATAATGTTTTTTATGTGTATACGTATATTAAAACTAAATGTTACTTATTAATGTAATAAAAGTTGATTATACATCTTCAACACAGACATATACTCTGCACATATATACCTTCCACAACTCCGCACATGCGTATTCCCATACATTGAATACTTAGTAAATAAAATACATCTTCAACATAGACATATAATCCGCACACATATAGCTTCTGTACCTCTGCACATCTAACACTTACTAAATTAAATACATAAAAAAAACGATGTAGTTATTTTTGTAAGTGATTGAAATGAGCATAAATTATAGAAATTATGACTAAATTTTATAACATAGTATTTGATAATGATGTATATTAGTTGGTGTAAAAACAATTTTAATTTTTTTTTAATATAGTCCTATACAAATAATTAAAATATTAATAATTATTTATTAATTTAATAAATGTTAATTGTACATCTTCAACACAGACATATAGTCCACACACATATAGTTTCCACACAAGTAGAATGACATTAATGTTTATGCAAGAGGAAAATGATAAGAACAAAGAGAAAACATTTAGTATTGTTGAGGTAAAAACATTTAACATAAGAGTTTGTTAAAAATAATTGCTATCTTTTTAACACAAGAGGGATCTATGAATGAAGGGAAGCATCATATTTATGAATTGCCACATCTAATGAAATTGATTGACAAAGTTGTCACATTCTCAGCACACATAACAAACTGTGATAAATAAATATACTTCGTAATTTGAATTTGACACGACAATGAAATCAACAAAACAAAACACCCATGCTAGCATATGCAGAAAGAAAATAAGTGAAATGATAAAATAACTAAATCTTCAGTTTGACTATCTATTGTGGGCAAGTAAATGTGTGCATCTAGGAGAGCCATGAAATTGTTAAAGCTTTGCACATGAAATTCAATGAAAAGTGTAATGTTCAACGGGAAGGTTAGCATATATGGAAAATGGTGTAAAGTGTTTGGACTAAAATCATTTAGGATAAAAGTTTGTAAAAATATGCAAGATGGTAAATTGTTGAATGTAAACTAAAGTTTACTAAATTTTAAATGTCAAGTAAAGCTTAGTAATTAAACAGTAAATGTTCAATGTGGATAAAAACTTAGTAACTAAGTAAGTGAAAGGTTGAATGGGGGGGTTAGCATATGCAGGAAGCAATATAAATAAGTGAAGTGTTCAGTGGCGAGGTTACCATATGCAAGAACCAATGTAAAGTGTTTGGAAGTTAAGATAAGGAGTAGCAATTACAAAAGTTGGAACAAGTTTGAAATATAGGTTGTCGAATTTAATCTGGGAAATAGTTAATTGACTTGATATTTTGTATTTGTAATTGATTTCTCATTTAGTCATTGAGTATGCATTTGAAGAATAATATAAATGTTATGGTATCTTTATTGCAAGATTTTATAGCTATGCGAGGGGAACAAGAGGATCAAAAATAAATAATAGCATAACCATATCTTTGGTTTGACTCTTTCTATTGTGCGGAAGTAAATGTGTACAGATATAAAGGAGAGAAATGGAATTGTGGATACTTCACACATAAAAGTCGGTGAAAAGTGTATGGATTCTAGCATGTGCAAGAAGCAAAGGATCCAAAGTTCTCCGCACAGAATATTAGATTTGACATTGGACTGTGTAAAAAAAAAAAATAGAAACATCCAGCATAACACTTAGTAAAAAGAAGTATGTGGATGCTAGGATGTGTCAGAAGCAATGTAAAATGTGTCGATACCAACATTCGATAAAAGAAATGTAAAGTGTGTAGAGGCTAGCATGTGTGAGAAGAAAAGTACATAAATTTCTCTGCACTGAATATTAGATTTAGTATTCAACTATAGAAAAAAATAAAAAACAAAGACAAAAACATGCATCATGAAACTTAGTAAAAAGCAATATGTGAAGGCCAAGATGTGTCGGAAGAAATTTAAAGTGTGTTGATGCCACCATTCTCTCAAAGCTATGTAAAGTGTGTGGACGATATGATGTGCAGATGTGCGAGAAGTAAAGGGCATGTAGTTTTTTGCACAGGACATGGCATTTAGCATATAACCATGTAAAAACATCTAACATAAAACATTGTAAAGATATTGCGGAGATGAAGATGCAGAGAGGCAATGCAGAGTGCACCGAGCCCAGGATGTGCTAGAAACAATGTGAGGTGCACGAAAGCCAATATGTATGCGAGACAATGCAAACTATGCACAACTTAGGATATGTGGAAAGCAGATGTGATCAACTTCCCTCTAAAATATATGTTGTTTGTGCAGAGCATCTAAATTGTGAGTGAGACATCAAAAAATTGTTACCAGTATGACTCGGTTTTTTTATTATTAATATTCAAAGTTCAGAAAAGGAAATGTGCATATGACAAAAGACACGAAACAAATTCCAAAAGTAGCAATATTGTCAAACTTCCATCTTAATAGAAAAAGTGGGTTTTCAACCAAAGGTGAGAAAAGACATTGTACAAAAAAATGAACGGATCAAATACAATGCAAAAGCAGAGGAATTGTCGATGTTCCAGCTTAATAGGAATTGTAAATAACACAAATTGAAAACAACAATGTGCAGGAAAGTGTTGATCCAATAGACAATGCTCAATGAGGCAAAGCAGTTTCTTTTTCCATTTTTATGAGATTTAAATGGGGCGGCATAAATTGTCACCATAGACAACTAAAACGAAACCCGACAATGTAGTTGGTTTCTTAACTAAAATTCACAAATAAAGCAAGGTATGAGAAAGGAAAGGCTATATTCTATTAAGTATTCACAATATGCTATAAAATTTACAAATGATAGCATAAAGGTAAAAATAGCATTTTGCATAATGAAAGTAAATATCCACATATGTAGAGAAATCAACATGATATTTCATTTGAAAAATGATACATGGTGAACACAAAATTGACTATTCAGCTAAAAACTAAAAGGGTTGACGACCAATCGCCATCTATGCGAAAACAATTATTTGGCAAGCATAGAAAATATGTAGTTGTATTTTACATAATACTTGTGAAAAAATTATAAAAGTCAAAATAGAATTTCCTAGAATACAAGTAAAGTAGCACATATGAGCGGAACTTAACATGATGTTTCATTGAAAAATCATAAAGAGTGAAATCAGACTTGAAAATTTAGTTTTAAACTCGAAGCCTCGAAAATGACTAGCTATCTATGCTAAAGAGTTCTTCAGCATGTTCAAAAAATATACAATTGTCTTTTAAATAATGTCTGTAAAAAGTAAATGTGTTTGTTCAAATGGCCTAGGATTGGGGCTCCGGTGGACTAGTAAATAGAAGAAAGACCTAGAAGAAAGAGAGAAAGATAAGAAATGTTAATTTTGCAGAGGACACAAAATAAACAATTGTGACCAATTACCAAGTCAGGAAAAGAAAATGATAGCAGAAGCATATGCAAACAATACACTACCTACCAAGAAGCAAGTATTATGTTACTATGGTTTTTATTTTGTTGTTGTGTATATGCTTTTATAACATTTTTTTCTTTCGGATTTTTTTGAAGAAACTGTTGTTGTCCCTGAAATATGCTAAGTCACAAATCTCTCTCTTGTATATCATGGTTCTATACTTAGAAATGGTTCCATCTTATGGCGGGTTCATCAGTCTTGTTATAACTTCCACCTTCCTCAAAGTGCATTGTTGTATTCCGCCACATCCAATTTGTACTAACACTTAGTTCATTTTGTGTTTCTCGTGGGTTTGTTGCATTGTCTTGTTAAAGTTCAAAACTTTGTTGCCACCAAAATGCACATCATGTTCTGCGATCTTCATAGTGTACTATACTTAGAATATTTTTAAGTTTTTCACCATGGGTATGAACCACTTCCCCAATCCATTTGATTATCATCACTACAAGTATGACAGACTGACTTATGAAACTTAGTCATTTTCAAGAAATGTTCTTTACTCTCTTATAACACGATACTTAGTCGATTTTCGATTTCACTACGGGTTCACAGGTCTTAAATTTTTGAAATTCTCTTCTCCTTACATCCAATCGATACGGCCCCATACTTAACCATTGCTTGATTTTTCACTGTGGTTTGGTGGACCCACGGATTAGTATTGATTCTAATATATCTTGGCATCCACATTTGGTCCTCTACTGTAATATATGTATTGCCTTGTCACTTTCCCCAAGACATACTTAACGCTAAATTTACAGAGGATAGCATCTAATTAAAATATTGAAAGGTCATTATTAATGGCAGACTTTTTGAGGAAATTCTCCATTAACTCAAGTTTAATTCATATTAATCCTTCCTTTGAAAACAGAGCTTCCAGTTATATTATCGAAAAAGAGTTTACTTTGAAAGTAACATCTCAAAGTGATTGTACAAGAGTTCACCAACTTCATCAAAAATAACAAGAAGAAGAGAACAATTATGTGGATAAACTTGTTTGGGCAAGAGGACCAAATATTCCAGTGGTTAAGGTCATATTGGTATTATTCATCACTGCCATTGCTAGAAAGGAATAATAACAAAGTCTGGACATCAGGCATTTCCTTAGCAGGTTGCATACCAAAAGTTTTTTATTCTAGAGAAATAGTTTCATGGTGTGTTGATAAATTTGATCAAAATTGGAGGATAATCCAACTCTGAGGAGAATCTCTTGTTTCTTTATCACCGTCATTTTTCAAAAGAATGTTAAAACTTCCAAAGTAAACAATTACATTCAAAGGAGATGAATCCATAAGCTTCCTAAAGGAAAGAAACAATGGACTGGAACTCTTACATGAATATCTTGAAGATCCTACAATGATGCCTAAAGACCTATATAATATTTAGGTCAGTTTAGTAAAAAACCCTTATCATGAGATAGCATGGATTTTCGCCAAAGTGACATGTCAAGAATCTACAACAATTGTTCCTCGGTTGGGTCTTTATGTTTTACATTTTACAGTTCATGAACAAGCAATATTCGACTGGGCAAATATCATTTGTGGAGAAATTTCTTCGCAGTTATCAAATTTCAAGGTAAACAAGAGATTTTATATGTCTTCATATTTAATATTTGTTATCAACTACTATTATGATTTTAAGGGTTTGAGTGTGGGATGACAAGTTGACTGTAAAATCGACTCAGTACCAATTTGGTACAAAGCCTTATGGAAACAAAAGGCTGCATATTATTTTTATGAAGTTTATAAAGCATTTGCATCTTCTTTTAAGAAACTTATCTTTGGGTAGAAAACATCCAGACTATCCTTAGAAGCATCAACTTTCCTGGATAAAAAAGGGGAGCATTGAAAGCACGGAACACTATAGTGTTGTTAGAATCTATTTTTCTCATGAAAGACCTCTTTATCTCCCATATTATGTTCCTGATAAAATGTTTGTTATAGAAGTTGTCAGACAATAAAGATTTTGGGTACATTTATTTCATGATAATTAAACAAATCATTTTTTAATCGTAGAAATTTGGGGAAATTCAATTGAGAAGTATTTCAAAAATTGAGGAATTTGCAGTGCAGTTGGACCAACACAGTTTGAAGTTTGTAGAAGAAAACAGGGGGTTTGACCCCAACCCCTTTTTCATGGACCATATGACATTTGTTGGTTTTAGCATTTCACTTTCTAATACATTTTTATTTGGAGAAGAGGAGGGAAATAGTCAAGACCCACTATCAATAACTGTTGAAAATAAATCAGAAGATATCAAGACTGTAATTAGTACTACACATCAATGCAAACAGAGGGGAAGGGTGGTTAATGAAATAAGTATGCATTCTCCCAATGTTTCATAGAAAAGTAGCCCACACAAGCAAATTTTTCATTCAGCGGCACCCGTGAAAAAAATTTCTTTGGCCAATAATTCTGATGATGGAGGAAACCAAAACCCTTCAAAGGGAAAGTTGGAGCGATCTCATAAAATTAAGGTTAAAAGTGTTGATTTTTATAATTTCCAAATCTGATAATTATTACCTTATGATTTCAAACAGATTTCAATGCCATTTTTATCATATAATAATTATACATTGAAAATTTCAACTAAAATAAAACTGCATTGGAAATAATAGAATCATACAGAGATAGCCATGCACAATAGACACAAGATTTATCCTAGGAAAACCAGAACTTGGGAGAAGAACTGAAAAACTTTTCTCTAGAAGAAATTTAATCCAAGTTCACAAATACATCACCAGAAAAATGAAGAATCCAAGAACATAGAAATTTGAGCCCTAGTGTGAGGAAGAACCCTCAATCATGGTGCATCACTGGACAAAGATAGTGCAACTGGTAATTGACAACTGCAACTAGAACTAGCAACTAGCACGAAGCAACTACGAAATGCACACTAGAAGAGGAGAGCTGATGAGATGTGTAATAATGAAATGAACTTGCCTTTATTTATACTAATCAAGTCACCTTATTTTACT